>JAYEVD010000849.1:0-124557 GCA_036346405.1 Phyllostachys edulis | reverse complement strand
TTTCTTCTTACTTGATTTGGATAACAAATGGCTACACTTTATGTAGAAGACTGGTTAGACCTATAACCCTAGAGGTGGAATTTGTCATATGGTGGTGTATTTCACTTTGTGATTTTCGCAAGAGAGGATAGGGTTTTGTGGGGATAAATGTTAATTAATTGAGGTTTGATATTCTTGGCAAAATAGAAACAAAAAGCATTGGTGATCATCCTAAAGCCAAATTAACTTGATTTTAGTGGTTAATGCTAAATATATGCATACAGCATACAATAAAAACTCCAGAATAAGATCTAGCATTCAATACCTAATCACCCAAAGCTCGACTAAATGGGTTAACCCTTCTTGGCGAAGCAAGTACATAAGCCCAAGCACTATTTGGGAATCAAGCCTTAGCTCATAAGATCTGCTCTGAGCCCATCGACCCAAAGCCCAGGCACTGCCTTGGGGCAGAGTCTTGGGTCATCACATCCATAGCTTGGCGAGTGGTGAGGTCAATGATGATTCTAATAACTCTGGAATCTTCTTCAGCAACGACAAATATCGCTTTGATTTACAAAAGAAAAAAACAAGAGGGAAAAAGGAATTAAGAGAACACCAACTGAGTAAAGTTTTATAATTTCAATACTGCTTTCCTTACAACTAAAACTCCTACTCGTACAGTCACCACTCAAGAAATTAACCAAAATAGTCCCACCTCCTAACAAACAATAATTCTCTCATTGCATAGCAAATAAATAAGAGATCGATACTCTTGCCTGAAATATTTCACATAATAACAAATTTTATCCATTATCCCTAAGACAGAACACTATGGATTGGCATCTTGCACACAGAATTAATCAACTTCTTACGAATTTGCAATAATTAAAGCACAGAAATATGATATGAGTCGATGCTATAAAACTACTCACAATACCAGCAAATCGCAACCAAACACCATATGCCAAACTTTCCCCCAGCATATCCATCCACAAAAAAATTTCCCAGTGCAACGTTATACAGCTATTCTCTCTGAATTTGTAATAAATACAACAGCGTATGGCATTAACATTAAGACACAGCACAAATCCCTCTTGAGAAAAAAAAAAGAAACAAATCGAAAGGCGCAAAACCATCTCTACAACTACCTCTATGCTTTCTTTCATACAACTGGGTAATAGTTTTCTAATTAGAGCGACCAATTCAAAACCAAGCCATGCAACTCTATAAAGCCATACAAGTAAAGCTTGCCGTTACCGCGCAATTCAGGCAGCCGCGACTCGTCCCGCCTTCCAGGTCTCGTACTCGGGATCGTCGGTCGGCAGCTCGAAGCGGCAGAGCGGGCACGAGTTGCGCACCTCGAGCCACGGCACGATGCACTCCTCGTGGTACCGGTGCGAACAAGGCAGCCTCTTCACGCGCTCCCCGGCCGCAACCCCTGTCCCTGCACACCGCGCACTCCGTCCCCGCCCTTCCTCGCCGGCGGCGACGACGGCGGACGGGAGCGCCTCGACGGCCGACCTGGCGGCCGGCGGCTTGTCCTTGAGGAAGAGCCCCTCCCCGCCGGCGACGAGCACCTCGTACGCCTCCCGGTCGGAGGTGTACACGAAGCCCTCCTCGGAGTCGGCGGGGGCAGGGAGCGGCACGTCGCCGAGCACCTCCCATTCGGGCTCCGGCGGCTCCACCCCGGCGCCGGAGGCGTACGCGACCTCCTCCCAGTCGAACTCGTCGGCTGCGGTGGAGGCCTCAAGCGGCAGATCCGACTCGTCGTCGTCCAATTGGAGGCAGTCCCACCGGATCGAGGCCTCGTCGTCGTCGTCCTCAGGGAACCCGAGGTGGTCGGGCCTAGGCGCGACGAACGCGTCGTGGAAGAGGTCGGGCTCCACGGAAAGGAACTGGCCGCGGACTCGGTCGGAGGCTGCCACCGCCGCCGACGCGGAGGAGGCCGATGGATCTGGGCGGAACACCGGCACAAAGGCGTCGTAGGACGAGGAGGAAGACTCTAGGGTTTGGAGGATCTCGTCGGCGGCGAGACGCAGGAGAAGAGATGAGGAAGCCATGGATGCGATGCGAGAGGGGACGACAAAATCGCGCCCTGGATTAGCGTCTCGGGAACCCCTTGCTATTATAGGAGCCTTCGCATCCACAATTTTGCGACCCTTGCGGTAGACGGGAATGGCGACCTTGTCTCATGATAGGTGGGGCCAGATAGTTGTGGAGCCCAGTCGCCATTGAGTTGTCTTTGGAGTTCGCGTGGGGCGCGGTTGAGTGTTATGACAGGTGGGGCCTTCGCGTTGTCGATAAGCCATGGTTGGTTGGTGGTTGTGGCGTCTCATGGCAGGTGGGGTACACACTTACGGAGCCCACCTGTTAGTAGTGTGATGGCTACGGGTGTGTGATTAGATGGCTGTGTCGTGCGGACGGAGAAAGGCTCGGCCTGTAGCTGTGGACCTGTGGTTAGATCGACTACCAGTGACAGGTGGGTCCCAACTGTTTCGGTCCCACGATGTCCGTGGGAGAAGGGATGACTACGTGCGTTGAGAGCTAGCTGATACCTTTAAGTGACAGGTGGGGCAGTGTTTCTGTGTAGTGTGACTATGTGAGCGGAGCAAAGGTTTGGTTGGTTGCTTTGCTTGTCTCGGAACGGACGACAGGCTGGACAGCAGCGACACTGGAAGAAGCCGCTGATCGCAGCAAGCGTCTGGGCACTTTTGGAGGCCTTCGCATTTTCACAGAGCCGGCCGCGTATTTAGTAGGGGGGGAAAAAACCAGGTCCTATTTCCTGACGGAACGGCATCTTACATGGTTACCCTGGTGCCTTACAATTCAAATCGTATTTACAAATTTGACCATGCGAAGGTGTATTTGCAAAAATAGCCACGCCGACCGTACCGTCATCAACTGTCGCCAATATAGCAGCGCCGTCTTGGGCCGCCACAGGGGCGGTTGCAGGCGTCATGGCAAGCTCATATGAAGCTACACAATGTTAGTTGCGGGAGTAATTAGGGTTAGGGTAGTTAGGTTTAGATTTGAAATTTGGAGGAATTTAAAATATATAGCAAATGAGTTCAAAAAATATGAAATTTTTTGGAGCCTCTCAACACTGTAGTTGCTTGTGTAATTTTTTTCATAATTTTATTCGCTCGTAATATAGCAAAACAAAATATGAATACAAATATACTCGATCAAAACGCATAATGTTTGTTTATTTAGTTTAATGTCCACGGCGCATGGCCACCACGCCCATAAAAAAACAATGAGGTTAATTAGTTAGTTAGGTTAGGTTAGCGAAAAACATCTCCCAACTCGCGCCTCCTTTAGCCCTCCTCCCATTTCCTTACTCCTCGCCATGCACCCGGACCGTTTCTACTGAGAATTAAAAACCTCGCAATTGCCATCTTTTCACCGTCCTCTTCCTCCTCCATGACATCCGTCGTCTTGTCCAAAAATTCGGCGCCAATGCTTATGGAATTCCGTATGCCAACGCCGATTCTCCTCCGCCATTTATAAATCTAGAACTCTAACACTTGTTCTTCGCTCATCTCAATTGTGTTTCGATTCTCGTTCTTGCGCTCGTCGCTAAAAACTCAGAGAACGTAACATAATTAATTTTATTAGGAGGTTAACTATTTTCTTGCTTATTGTCGCCGTCGCTCGCCTTGATTACTTCAAGGGTTGATTGATTACTTAGAAAGTGATTGATTACTCTCGAAAGGTCGATTGATTACTTAGAAGGCTAATTGATTACTCTCCGTAGAAGCGTAATTTGATTTTGCCATTATTACCATAGTCGTAATTAATCGCTTTTAGTCACTAGTCGTAATTACATAGTTTAGGGGTAATTAATTAGTAAATAATTAGTTAGTTAACTAGTAATGAATTAGTTTAGTAGTAATTAATTAGTCGTAATTAGTTTAGTAGTCATCATTACAACATATTAAGTAAATGGAAATGAAGTCTTGGTAATTTTTAGTGGTAATTAAGCAATCGTGATTAGTTAGTTTAGAGGTAATTAATTAGTCGTAATTAGTTAGTTGACTAGTAATGAATTAGTTTAGTGGTAATTAATTAGTCGTAATTAGTTTAGTAGTCGATCCTTACAAAGATATTAAGTAAGTGGAAATGAAGTACTAGTAATTTTGTGTAGTGGTAATTAATCGATGTAATAAGTACGGCATATTGAATAAGTGGTAATGAATTAATGTAGTGGTAATTAATCACGTAATTAGTTAGTTTAGAGGTAATTAATTAGTCGTAATTAGTTAGTTCACTAGTAATGAATTAGTTTAGTGGCAATTAATAAGTTGTAATTAGTTTAGTAGTCATTATTACGGCATATTGAATAAGTGGTAATAAATTAGTTTGCCCACTTTAGGTATTTTCCTACATGCAAGACTTGTTTGTGTTTTACTGGCGATGGTCTCGCATGACGGGTTAACATGATGGGTTGGACCTGTCGAGATGCTAGTACAAGATGGCTTCACGGAGGGCTCCACGCGATGAATATTCATGAGTCGCGGTTACATCCGGAGGAGTTCGCCACGTGCCAACAATGAAGAAAGTTATAATCGAGGCGATCACCGCACGTAATTATGTGTGGAGCTCGTAAGGTGAATGGAAGCATAGCATGGAGGTAGTATATGGAGATTATCTTCCACCCGAGGCGCCATTCACGGAAGCCTATGGTGTGCGTGGAAATTGTACATAGGCGTCAGAAACCCCGATGATACCGAGGCCTCTACAAGCGCAAGCGCAATTTCGAGTTCGAAGATGGCGGCCGCGGATGTGCTGCCTCGAAGTCCTCCGTGCTAATTTTGTGCCAAATGAGGGGTGGAAACATAGTGGTCACCAAGATCGACCGCCACAGTATCTCACGGACGAGCCTCTCGGGTTGAGTCCAACAAGGACACCGACCCAAGCTCTGATGGTACCGACGACGACGCACATGAAGCCGATGGTCCTTACGCGGCATCGAGACTTGATGATATCGCAGCGCTTCGCCGTCATCGCTATAAGAAGAAGGCTCGATGGGAGTTTGAAGCCGACACCCTCTTAGTTGGGCGACGCTTCCGACAAGGTGGTCGTGCAACAAGCTATAACCTAAGACGCCTTTGTCTATCGGCCGTGTGTACCGAGTGCACCGGTCCAACCAGAAAGTACACGAAGAAGTCGTAGTAGAAGGCGCCTGGCAAGGTCAAGGTTCTCCGAGCAAAGATCTTGACCGGTTTTCACGGCCAAGGAGCCGATCAACCACACTTGCGAGCTCGGCGAGCCCTGCAAAGAGACATAACGTGACTTCCACATATGTTGTAAACCTCATCAGACACCTAGTTGAGGCGAACGTGTCTATCTCCCCCAAACTGAGGATGTCGGAAGTCACCAATCAGGTTGGCTATCCAGTTAGCTACAGTAAGGTCCGACGAGCGAAGTAGAAGGTCATCGAGACTATGTACGGGACATACGAGAGGCGTACAACCTTGTGCCGAGATTGCTTCACCAGATTGCCGAATCAAACCCCGGCACGTACATAAACAAGCTTGACCGTGAAGATTCTGGAAAAGGGTCCAACCGCTTCATACTGGACCAGGTGTTCTGGGCTTTCGCTCAGGCCATCGGGGGCTTCAAGTTCTGCCATCCCGTGCTAACGATGAATGGCATTTTCCTCACGGGGAGGTACAAGGGCACCATCCTCACCGCGATGGTGGTCGATGCGAATGACCAGCTTCTCCTGGTGGCATTTGCCATTGTGGAGAGCAAGAACACATCCACCGGCCGTGGTTCTTAGAGAACTTGAAGAGGCGGTGGTGGAGATCGCCCAACGCCCCGCCTAATCACGCAGGCCGTAATCTTTGGGTTGTTGGCGCAATCAACACCATGAAGTGTGGGATGGATCCATCTCACCAGTGGAACGACGATGCAATCCAGGTGGTGCATGAGGCATCTTGCATCTAACTTGTTCATGCGGCTCCACAATCAAGAACTCATGAAGACGTTCAAGGCATTGTGTCTGCAGAACCAGAGACGGAAGTTTGAGTCTATTTGGAGAGACCTCAAACACCGGACTACAAGGAATACAAGGGAGTCCACTCCGGAGGGGGAGCAACCCAGTAGTTCCATAAGCTTCTAAGACTGGATTAATGGCCAACCTCCTAAATAGAAGAAATGGTCCCTCCTTTATGACACAGACGGTGCGAGGTACGGATTATGATGACCAACATGTTAGAGGTCAACAACAGCGTCCTCAAGGGTGTGCGGTGCCTCCCTATCACCGCGATCGTTCAGGAGACATGGACTCGCACTGTTGGTTATTTCGTCAATAGAGCCACCGCAGCCAAGCGACAGATGGACGAAGGCAAGCAGTGGTCCGAGAACATGCAGAGGCACATGGACCGGAAGATGGAGAAGGCCCGAATGCATGACATCCGGGTGATCAACGGCCTCAAGCGGAAGTACAAGATCGAGCCACGTAAATACGTCCAACAATCATATCGGGGAAAGGAAATAGGCATGAACCCTGGGTGATGTGGCGACATGCACCTGCAACAAGTCGAAGCTCCTCCACAAGCTATGCTCGCATGTGTACAAGGCGTGTCAAGCAAATAAGGCAGATGTCTCGTCAGACATCTCCGAAAGTACTACGACATGCAAAGACTTATTCCGGTACATGGAGTGGAGAGTTTCACTCGTGCGGCTTGGAGATGAACTACAAGAATCTTTGGCGGACATGGTGCAATGGGGTCCCAACAAGGACTTGAAGAGAATAGGGAAGGGCGACGGATCGCAAGGCTTAGAATGACATGGATGCTAATCAACGTGCAGTATTAGCCGCATAATTAAGTGCGAGGATATGCAAGACCCCTGGGCACTCAATGAAGGATTGTTCCAACAGACCCAGCTCGTCCGGTCGTTATTCAGTGTCGTAATGTAATGTTTTTCCGCCTTATTTGTTATGTACATCACAAAATTCTATGATACCCAGCTATGGACTATTCGACAAACTTCTACGCGAGGATATTGCAGAAGCGCAAGTGGCTTGCGCAGAAGAGAAAACATCTACAATACCTAGATTTTTCAATGAAAGATGCTCAAGTACCACCACGTTTTTCAATCCCACAGTGTGTGTGTGGTAAACCGACAGAGATCATTCAGTCCACACACCCAGACACCGCCGCCCGAGCGTACTACACGTGCGGGCACCACCTCGTAAGCGTTTCTTTCGCGCACATCGATTTTCCTCTCCCTACGTTGAATTCCTTAAATTTTTAACTTCATCCCCACGTAATGGCAGCCCGAGACACACTGCCACTTCTTTCAGTGGATCGATGGCCCGGAGATGTACGATAGGGCATTCATCCAGTAGAAGTACATGCTGAACTACTCGGTGCGGGCCGAGAACTTCGTGCGGTGGAAACCTTACGTACCGGACCCTATTGAGGAGGTACCCAAGGAGCCCAGTACTCGCCCGGACATAATCCATATCGACGATGTGAGTTATGAAGAATTTACACCCTTATTACGTTTTTCACTGTATGGTGTGTTTACATCATAGAATCGTAGGACATAGACGACTTCGACATACCAGCCCGACGTGGACAGTCCCGCGACAAGGGTAAGGGAAAGGCTCATGTGGTCGAGCCCCACCATCACAAACAGATCTAGTTGCTGGGCGAATCCGTCTGAAACAACGTGAGTTATAAAGAATTTACATCATTCTTACGATTTTCACTATACGGTGCACTTACATCATGTAATCACAGGACATGGACGACTTCGACACACCCGCCCGACGTGGAGAGTCTGGTGACATGGGGAAGGGGAAGGCTCCTTCAACCGAGACCGCCGACGTCGAAGCGTATCAAGCCGACCGGCCGCACTCCATATCAAAGATGTGAGTTATATACAACTTGCATCATTGTTACATTTCTTACTATACGATCCACTTACATCATGAAATCGCAGGACATGAACAACTTTCACACTCGTCGCCACCGTGGGCAGCCCTGAGACAAGGGGCACTTGTTATGGCACCGCGGAGACTAGTAGCACATATCGTTAAATAGGACACTCTTTGTCGAATTATCAGTTTGTCGTGCATGATCTGTATGGTACGACATGTGACCACGTGTAAAGTGCTTCTGTCTTTGGACTCTAATGTAGTTCTAGTTCCGTGCCAACTCGATATCCAGTAACATTATCTACCCATGAATGAGTTTGTTCAATGCATATTGACACCTATAACTTAAAGCACACGACACATTGATGCAACATGTCAACTCGATAAAAGGCAACCGCAATGACGCGTCCACCATTTAGTTACATGCTTTAGGAGATTGAACATAAGTGCGTCTGGAAGGCGATCACCGAGGTACAAGCTTCTCGCCTGCGCCTAATGGTAGAAGGTGCCTCTCGCTACCCACATAGAGTATTCTACTGGCGCCTCGGGGCGTAAATGGCCGTCGTTGTAGTGGCACGCACATATGCAAACTAGGGTTCACAAGACAACATGTGGGATCATAGGAACTTCCTATGTTCACGACCTCCTCGTTGCCCTCCGCCAAGCATCCGCTGTCGGAGGTCATCATTTTCTCGTTGAGATTGTCAATCCGCCTCCAACTCAAAGATTCAATTCCACAATCTATCCACGTACATCACAATATGTCGTTCATGGGAGGATCGATCCAGCAGACAAAGTTGCATTTTGCCATCTGCTGCAAGGGACGGTTAGTATAGAGGATGTATTAGCAGTAATATGAACAAAACTATTTACCCCAGAGTGTGGGCATCGGAAGAAATGTCGTCCGCCATCAAAAAGGTCGTCCAAGACCTGCACGACAGCATCCTCCCTATGTCCGCATTTCGCCATACTGGCTTGAGCACGCTTGTTCGGCATCAACAGTAGTTAGGTCAAGTCCTCCCTCCTTTCCAAGGAGGTCTTGCTTGCGACTAATTAGATCGGTCCAGGCATCTGCCATCGTGTATATCTTGTCTGACGGAGAAGGTTCTTCTTCCTACGGTTTCAAGGGTCGAGTGGTCCTACTTTCAGAGCGTGGGGTGTGCATTTTATAGCCCTCGGGGGGAGGCTAACAAAATGGGTAATGTATTAGCTTGCATATGACAAGACCAGACGGGCGGGCTTTGTCTGAGAGACAAGACCAAACGGCGGCATTTGCACAAAGGACAAGACCAAAGGAGACACTTGCGTGAGTGGCAAGACCAGACGAGGCGACTTTTATGTAGTGACAAGACCACACAGGCGCTTTAGCAAAGACAAGACCAAATGAGACAGCTTTTAAGCAAAGGATAAGACCAAAGGAGACAACTTTATGCAAAGGACAAGACCACATGAGGTAGCTAAGCCATCAAAGCAAGCCTATATTGCAAGTATACCTCTTCTAGTGGAATCCTAGAAAGAACCATTTGCACCGACATCGAATCCTCTATGTTTTAGGGCAACTTCATAATCACAACGAGCGTTCTCAGCCTCTTCAATGATATTTTGTATAAGCTTCATAAAGTACTTCATTGATTGCCTGCCTATATATACGTATATCGCTCGACGACATCATCGAGGAGAGACTCCATGTTTTGGGCATCTTCATCATCACAACGGCGTTCTCGGCCCTTCAATCATATTCTCAGATAAGCTTCATAAAGTACTTCATCGATTGCTTCGCTATATACACGCACGCTCGATTTAATTCATCCAGAGAGACTCCAATAATACGGTGCCTTTTATCCCACTTCTAAAAGACAACAAGTGTTTCAAAGACATAAAGTTTGCTTGACGACATCCTCAAGGTTATACCTCGTCCCGATAAGCTTATCACCATCCTTTCTCTAAATGAATAAAATAATAGAAAAATTACATGAGGGGCTCCACAAAAGTTTCATAATTTTCTAAACTCATTTGCTATATTTTCAAATTACTACAAATAGCATCGAAATCTATGACAAAACCTCGATTTCGGAGAAAAGGAAACCCTAATTTACAAACTCGTGCCCATATTTCTTAATGAATGTTTTTTACAAATATCGCGTCTGTTGAAACCCTAATTGAAATGGCTGAAAAAAATTTCAGATTCGCAAAAGCGCTAACCCGAACGAAACCCTAACCCGAGCGTTGATGACCATCACGAGGTTTTTTAATTCTTCGTAGGACAGTCCGGGTGCGTGGCGGGTGTGGCAGGCGAGAGGGAGGGCCAGAGGGGGCATGAGTCGGAAGGGTGTTGTGAATTCCAAGTCACATAAAATCATGAAACCCTCAAATCGAAATTTTCACGAACTAAATCACGTTTATTGATTCATACGAACATGACACTTATACAAATTAGCGATAACAATTCTGAATGAATAAAATTATGAAAAATTTACACAAGCAACTACACAGTGTTGAGAGGCTCCATAAAAAATTTCATAATTGTTTGGACTCATTTGCTATATTTTTAAATTCCTCCAAATTTCAGCCTAAACCTAACTACCCTAATCCTAACCCTAACCCTAATTACACGGCCACCATGTGCCAAATTTCTCTAGTGCACCTGGCCGCCTGCTACCGACGGCGATGTGCGCCAGAGGCGGGTGGCGCGACGGTGATCGGCGCCAAATACTCATTTTGCAAATACACCTCCGGCGTGGTGAAATTTGTAAATACGGTTTAAAAATAGGCCGCATACGCAAAAAACAATATTCTTGATCTGAGATACGGATAATACGACTTATACGTTTGTACCTAGTTTTGATATGAAAGTCCAGGTGTACTATGTATTACAATAACTAGCACATGTGAATTTTTGGCAGAGACGATACCTTTTCTACCCATATTTGCAGTTTTGACCACCATGAACATGTATTTACAAATATGACATCGTTGTCAGTCGGCCACCGTGCGGCAACGACTCATTACACCGCCATCGCGGGTCTTCCCCGCCCGCCACATTGACAAGGTCAAGACGGCCATGCAGGCTTGAATCGCCCTCAAGATTGCCATGTGGTTCTCCCGCCCGCCCCACCGCCACCAGTTGTCATCAATGACGGCTGTCACATGGCAAGAACGACCCACACGCCCACGTGTCCTCCCTCCCTGCCGCCGCTAGGTTTAAAGAAATTAGAGTTTGGAAAATTAAGGTTCATGCTTTGTTTGTAGAAATTTTAAAATATAGCAAATGAATTCAAAAAATTATGAAATTTTATGTGGAGCCTCTCGACACAGTGTACTAAATAGTGTAAATTTTCCATAATTTTATTCATTCAAAATTTTTCTCACAATTTCATATAAATGTACTGTTTGTACGAATTTGTAAATGTAGAAATTGAGCTCCAAAAATTATGAATTTTATTTTGAAGGCTCGTCACGTAGTGGACTTGATTGTGCACTATTTGGACAATTTGATATGTGTTCTAAAATTGTCTCAAAAATTTAGGATTTAGGTCGCGAAAATTTGGATTTTAGGTTTCGGAAATTAGGGTTTCATAATTTCATGTGACTTGGAATGTATGGAAAAAAAATACATTGCAACTCCATTCAAGATGTCGATATACAATATGGCGCAGGAGTACACACATAATAACCAAAATACGCGTACAAATATAGCAAAACAAAATATGAATACAAATATACACAGACATAATCGCATAACACGAGATATACCAAAGTCTAGATAAGCTTGTGCATGAACCAGGATGAAGGAGGACAGGGTATTATCACATGTAACCCGATCAAATAGGATATTCTTTGTTAATTTAGCGATTATCTTGTGGGTGATATTATTTAATATTGTATTGTACCATGGTCTAGATATAAGCATGCATGAACCAATGAGGAAAATATGTGGCATACGAGATCATATAACGATGTCTGCGTAACCTTCGACTCGTAATGCGTTTGAAGGCTACACATCGTTATCGTTATGTATTTCCTTTAGTTGGTTCATCGAATGTTATCTAATCTGTGGTACAATATAGTATTAAATAATATCATCCACAGAAAATTGATAAATTAACAAAGAGCGTCCCATAGCATAAAAAAATAGGTGTCTGCAACTAGTCTCCACATCAATCTCTTTCTTGGTGAGCTCACCTCATCACATAGTAGCACCTTCGATGCATGTTGATTGGTGTTTGCTGTCTCTTCAAGCTAGTAGCACCTTCATTGTCTTCCAATATTCCACATTTTCTAGACACATTGCTTTCTCTACAGGAATGCTGATGTAGTCCAGTGTTACTTAGGTTAATACCAGGAAATGAAACTCCGGTTGCATCTACAGGAAAGCTGATGCAGTCCACGTTGGAGTTGAACAGGCTGCATGATATAAAGTCCAATAGCGAGTGCCCCTTATCTCGGGGCTGTTATTTAACGATGTGTGCAACTAGTCTCCGCGATGCCTTAGCGAGTGCCCCTTGTCTCGGGGCTACCCACAGTGGCGACGAGTGTTGAAGTCGTTCATGCCTTGCGATTCCATGATGTAAGTAGATCGTACAGTAAGAAACATAATAAGGATGTAAATTGTATATAACTCATGTCTTCGATCACGGTCTTGCCTTGGGCCACGGACACGCTCTGACGTTAGCTTCTCGATCGAAGGAGCCTTCCCCTTCCCCTTGTCGCAGGACTCTCCACGTCAGAAAGGTATGTTGAAGTCATCCATGTCCCGTGATTCTATGGTGTAAATGCATTGTACAGTGAAAAACATAACAAGGATGTAAATTCTTCATAACTCACGTCGTCGATATGGATTACGCCCAGACGTCCGGATACGCTATGGTGGCCGGGCTATCGAGACCCGAAAATATATCTCAGGAACCCTTTGTGTATTCTGAACTAGTTCCAGATTAGTAGCTAGCTCACACAAGAAATAATGATGAAATACCATCCATTTATTCGATTTAACTAAAAAGATCTCAGAGTAACAAATAATAATAATAACTGGACCTTATGGTCAACGTTTACTTAACTTGCCACGCAGGGCTAAAGAAACAAATAAACTCTTGCAGCGGAACGAAACTCTTGAGAAGGCCAATCAACATGCCCACAGGCAATCGAGTGGAGAACGCATCCTAATCCGCAAACCTTCATGGTCCACCTGGGCGAAGAACTCTTGAGCAGCTTGATATTCTTCAACTGATCAACAAAGAATGGCTTATAGGGTTATTTGTGCGAAAGCAATATTTGACAATTTAAATACAATACTAAGTTCAAAAACAGTTATACTATATCTAAAATCAAATTTTATTCATCATTTCTCATGTGTAGGATAAAACTCCATACACAAATGGTGAAGGACTACCCCCCTTGCACCAGGCTTTCTACCCAACTTTCCCACATGGAATAAACATCAATGAAATCATTTTTGTCAAACCATTTAAAAAAAAACCATAGTCTAATCCGCGAAAGGCTTTGCTCAGCATGTCCATGACCGTGGGCACGGCTATTCGAATAGATTGACACTCTGCAGAAGTTGTACAACTTTACCCACAAGACACGACTTCTCTAGTTTGTTTGGCATCCGTCGATACCACTGCTCACTACCTTAGGTAAGAAGTTTAGAGCACGTGACAAGGCTTTTACAATGCTTCATCCCACCGTAGTTATACTTCGCTAAGGTTTCGTTATCGTAAGCTTCGCGTCAAACGATAACCCCCTCTTACGCTAGTGGGAATACATGTACGTAGGTCATAAAAGGCCAGCCACTCAACTGAATGGAACGACCACGGTGAGACGTTGCAAATTAGTCGGCCAGGTCCTCTCCCCATACTCAGAACATGTGGTAGTACGATTTTGGCTTAACAATCTATAGCTCGCAGACTGATCCTTAATTGACTGGGCGACTTCCAAAACAAACCCTGGGCCTCAACCATTCCTGAGAAGTGCCCGTGCATAAATTTGCACCCACCAATTATCCATTTCGCCCAAGTCCAAACCAGTTTTTCATTTTTGCTTCATTTTTCCAAAACATTTGTAAACTTCCATGACACACTAGTGCCATGGATATAATTTAAGCAATATTTGATTTTTGGCTGAAAATTCCCAAATCAAACATTTTTGGTCTAAGCATGGCTAAGCATAATTTTTCTCAAAATGTTCTAGTTCATACCATTGCATAAACTAGATTTTTTATCTAAGGTGTCAAGGTATGTCTATTCAATGTCAAGATTGGCAGTACAAAGGATTTAGGCATAACTATAATTTAAAACATGAATTTAAATTAACTTGAATATAAATAAGCATGCAATAATTTAAAACAGAATTAAATAATTTTAAATAATGGGATCAAATATGATCAAAGGTATAACTTGCCTTGCTCAATTTGTTGTTCTCAAACGGCGTTGAAATCTGACTCTCCGAAGTCGTTGAAATCTATACGTGAAAATAAGCCAAATTGAAACAAAATTCAAATGAAGATTCAAATGAACTCCAAAATAAATAATTTTAGTTTATTTAGCTAGATCTTGAATTTATATGAATTTATAAATTTGAATCGACAAAATCGGAGTTCGTGATGAAGGAGAACGAACCCCGTGAAGTTTACAATCACATGAAATGATGAAATAGGATTTTTGAAATTAAGGAATTATTTCTCTAAAGGAAAAAGGCTTTACTACATCATACTGATGTCAGCGGCCGATTTTCTTTCTGGTTAAAGGATTCGCCACGTCAGCGATGAGGTGGTGACACGGTCGCTGCGTGGGGCGGCGACACGTGAGCAAAGGGGTGACATGGCGAGGAGGTGGCGCCACGTGGTGGTGCCACATCAGCGAAAACCGGCGGCGGCTCGGGCCCGAATGGCACCGGCAAACGGCGGCTCGGCGACATCTGACGAGGGTGGCAAGAGGGAGAGGGGAACACGTGGACCTCGGTGATTACCTTGGCGGCGGTTGGGTGCGAAGGGAACGACGGCGTGCTTAGGGTTTCGGCAAGGGTGGGTCTCCGAGGGTCTTCGGGCCGGAGGAGGGTGCACACGGGGACGATGAGGTGGCGGTGATGCCGTTGGTGCGGAGGGGCCTTGTCGTCGGCGGAAGCGAAGAAATACTGAGCTTCGGGCGGCGGGGAGGAACTCCAAAATTCCGGCGATTGAAGGGAGGAGAAGGTGGGGGACTTGGGGCGTTGAGTTGCAGGGTGGATGGCGCACCCAGGGCATGCTTAAATAGGTGAGGGCGAGGACGGGATGGCGTGCGACACAAGAAGGCCGAGAGGGAGCGGCGACAAAATTTGGCGTGATTAAGGCCGAAGAAGGAAAGGAGATGGGGTCGAACGGGTGCGGTGATGGCGGGGTTTGAATGCTTTCGCTGTTCAGGGAGAGAAAAAGGGAGGAGATCTTGAATCGGGGAGCTCCATTCGGCGCTAATGGCTAGTAGTTGTAGGCGCACATGAAGAAGAAAGGAACAGAAGAAAGGCGGCGGGCACGTGGCGAGAAGGAAAGAGAGTGACCAGGTGGGGCGGGGAGATGAGAGGAAAGGGATGCGGGCGAAATGGGCGTGGCGGATGCCGTCATGAAGGAAAAAGAAGATTGGCCAAACGAGGTTTTACCAAAGGTTTAATAAGGATTTAAATTGATTTTCCAATTTTAAATAATTCTCATAATTCAAAATAGCTTTAGAAAAATAGCAAATAAAATCCAAAAATTCTAGAAAAATTCAGAGAAATTCCTAGAGTTATTTTGGACTTAAATAAAATATTTCTAACTTATAATTATTAATATTTTTTGTAATTATATTTATTTTGGCTTTAAAATAATTAAGGAAAAGCTTTTAAAATCTCGAAAATTCGAAATTAATTTAATTTTCATTTTTCAATTTAAATCAAATAAAACTTCAAATACTTCAAT
The DNA here is from genome assembly GCA_036346405.1 of Phyllostachys edulis. Taxonomy (NCBI): domain Eukaryota; kingdom Viridiplantae; phylum Streptophyta; class Magnoliopsida; order Poales; family Poaceae; genus Phyllostachys; species Phyllostachys edulis. The sequence goes on along the minus strand of JAYEVD010000849.1, from coordinate 108,757 downwards.
AAATTTTAATATTGACTTTTAAAACTTCGAAATTTAAGAAAAACAATCAAACTCTTTCAAATTTCGAAAATCCAATAAAATAATATCTTTATTTATTTTATTTTGGTAACCGAACTTTGGGAAGTTACACTACCAAGTATTGCATGTTCAAAATTACCAAAAGCCACAACAACCCGATCTGCGGTCGTCATATAACAAACACGTATGTAGTTAGCGAGAAATTTAATATGATTAACTAATTAATACTAATTAATTACAAGTAATTTATTCAATCAAGAATTACCTACGGCACAAATAAATACGACATATTACATGCAAGTAATCAATGAAATACAAATAAATAATTAATTAGCAACAAATTGATTACTTGTCAAAAAATACTTACAGTGATTCATTACTAGTGTAATTACCACTAATAAACTACGACTCAAACAAATATGATTTATTAATTATCATTGATTCATTACTACTAAATTAATTACAGTACTTAGTTTCCCTAAATTAATTATGCCCCACTAATTACCACTAAACTAATTATGACCCATTAATTACCACTAAATTAATTACTACTATTTACTTTCCACTAAATTAACTATGCCTAGCTAATTACCACTAAACTAATTACAAATAATTAATTACCACTAAATTAATTACAACTATTTAATTTCTACTAAAATAATTATGCCTAACTAATTACCACTAAACTAATTATGACCGATTAATTACCACTAATTTTTAACTCTTGAGTAATTCATACTCAAATAATAAAGCCTAATTAATTACCACTAATTATTTAGTACGAATTAATTACTACGACTAATTCATTACCTCTTACTAATAAGACGTGATAAACGACGGCTAAATTATTAACAACTATTTAATTACGACTACAAGCTATTAATTAGGACTAGCTGAGTAAAACTAATTAACTACAACTAAAGTAATAACGACAAATGTAGTGGACAAAAAAATTACTTGCCCTTCAGGAGGACCGTTTATCTTTGATGCAGTCCTAAGAACTATTGCAAACTTTAATCTCAAAAAAAAGATTACATTATTTGTGTTCTCACGACGAGTCTTGAGCAACGAAAATGTAATTGAGAATGACCGAGAGTGACTCTGGTATTTATAGTTGCATGAAGGCAATTCTTGTAGACAGCTGCGTGGCTACCGTGGCGGAAATTCGGGCACTGTTGCCGGCACTCGAGCTAGGGCAGGCAGAGATGGGCAACACTTGCGCGGAGGAGGCTTGTTCGGGCGGGGGACACGCGAGGAGGCTTGTCCAGTCGCGGGGGGTGGACGCAATTTGTGCAGGCGGGGCCACGTGAACGCGGTTCTCCGGGCGGCACGCGTGTGGTTCGGCGGCGCGGGCGTGTGGACACGGCTCGTCCAAGTGGTGGGCGTCACGGAGACAATACGCGTGTCGGACACCGCTTGTCCAAGCTATGGGCGTCTTGATCGAGCCGCCATTTTTGCACACGGCGTGAGACGCTTACTTCCCAAAACACGCATAAACAAAGGCCATTTAGGCCAAAACTCGGGATTTGCCAACGCATCGTGATTCGGTATATTTTTATTTTTGGCCTAAAATCACTTGTGAAATGACCCTCTTGTCCTTCTTCGGCCTTCCTCGCCCACATCCGGCGACCATCACCACTACCGATGCTCTACTCATGAGTCGTGAGAGGAAACAAACCAACCGTGGTCCGTGGAAGCTAGCTTGCGCGTGCTCGGTCCAACCCCACTTGTCACTTCCATCCGTCCATATATGTGTCGTGGATGTGAGTTCTCGCCTACCGTATGCTTCTGAGTTTCTCCTTGGAGTTGTTGCTTCTTGTTGCAATACCTAGTTAGCTAGCTATAGATTACGTTGATGCTTGATTCGTGCATGATTTAGGAGCTATTTAGGCAACGAGTTGGCGAGCCGTCGGATCCGAATTTTGTAATCCGTAATCCTCAATCAAAACACTACGCTACTCTCTAGATTAGTAGATAGCATTTACAGGATACATCATCAATCAATTCATACATAACGTAGACCAACCATTCATAATATTACAAACACCGAGTTCAAATAGATTGTGTCGAATCGAGTTTACAATAAAACCACCAAGCCAAATGAGTACATTACATAAATTGCAGCAGTGGCGGAAGCAAACAGGGTAGAGCACATCTCTCCACAGGCAAACGACCGGGGTATCCTGTGTACGGCCGATATTAGCCAGTGAGACTAAGGCGAGACCTATACTAAGGGACTAAACTACTCTTCATCATTGCCTTGCCCATCGACATATGGATCCCGTAGTAGGCGTAATCTCCATGATCCGCGGTTTACGAGGGTTTGGGGAAAAGAGCGAGGATGAACATAACTCCGTGCTTGTGAGCCAACACACAAGATGCAATAGTATACATGTAAGGTTTAACAAAGATGGCTCGGGTTCTTTTATTTGCTAAAGTAATGTTTTCAATTATCATTATTAGTAAATCCTACCACTTAGCATTTTAACCAAATTGCAATTTTTTTTATTAAAGAGAGTAATTGTGTAATATTAAATACAATAAGGTTACCTCCACCTTATGCTTATTTTTGGATGGTGGTTACATCCACTTATTAACATTGCTGGGGTATTTCCACCTAGGCAAAACCAAATTCAGGGTTACATCAGCCCGACAAATTTTCATCCCACCCACAAATGTTTTATAAACAGAACTAACTCATGTAAGTTCTCATGCCTACCCTTGACCGTGGGCACGGCTATTCAAATAGTTTGTACTCTGCAGAGATTGTACATTTTTTCCATAAGAGATAATCATCTTGATATATACACACGCTTCCTTAGACATGTGAATCAAGAGGAGATTACCACAAGATCTTTACAATGCGCCTGATAGTATTAGTTGCACCCACTAAGATTTCATTTGAGAGTGGTTACGCTCACACACCTGCATCAACTATGCCCCCAAACCCCCTCTTGCACCACACGGCGGCTTACACCAACATCCCGACCTGTGTTCAGAACGGCTTACGCCAGCGACACGACTTGTGGGTCACTCCAATGGCGCAACTCGCACTAGTGGATACAAATTATTTAGCCTGGTCAACACCATTATAGACTTGTGGTTGTACTATTTTACATTGGGAGATCATCACACGATTAAGTCCTTAAAGCCATCTGGACGGTACATTCCACATTCTAATATTTCTTGTGCTACATCAACACCCACCAACATATCATCCGCCCCAGATGTGGTAACAACAAGTTATTAGGGTTTTTGGGGAACATAAATTACATTATCTCAACATCTCAGTCATTTACACCCAACGACTGCCCAAAACCATTTTCATGATTAAAAGATAATGATTAGGGCAATAAATGCCCTAGTACTTAAGCAAGACTAGCATGGCACTTAAGTACAACCTATAACTAGTATAGTTACCACATAATTACTAGGGCGATAAGGATTTAAGGAAATTCAATCGTCAAGGATGGTATAATAATTATTTAATCATCAAGTTGCCATTTAACTACCTTAGGATAATTTGACATACATTTATATAAGCAATTAAAGCATGCAATTTGATATTTTAAAAGAATATAATTTGCATAAAATGTAGATTCAATATGATCAAAGTATTGACTTGCCTAGGTCTAAGGCAAGAGGATCTTGGTTAAAGCATGCAATTTGATATTTTAAAAGAATATAATTTGCATAAAATGTAGATTCAATATGATCAAAGTATTGACTTGCCTGGGTCTAAGGCAAGAGGATCTTGGTAATATTGAGCTTGATCAAATTGGAGATTTCCTACTTCTTCGAACTCTATTCGGACAAACGCGCAAAAAGAAATAACACATAGGGCAAGCAAAGCAAATAAGTAACAAGAAATAATAAATGAACTTCAAATTGAACTAAACCAGTACCAATAGAAGGATATTGAAATTACAAAATTTTGGAAATAAGTTTCATAATTTTTGGAGTTAAAATGAGGGGGAACAGATTTTCTGAAGCTTTGCTTTTGGTTTAAAACAGGAAAATAAGAGAGGCGAGATTAACTCCCTCGACATGTGGGTCCGCTCGCAAAGGGCTCACCACCCAACATCGCTGGACCAAGTCCATACATGCTGCACCGCCCATCGAGGCCTTCACCGCAATTAATTGCACTGGGTCCACTATCATAGGCTCAAAGGAAACCAGGTCATAACCTTAACTTCATTAATTCCCCGGGTCCACGTGGCAGAGAAACGAGGTAGCATTTAAGTGGGGTAATTAACTCAGTTAAGTGAATGCTTGCCTTAACAAAAACAACGATTTAGTATCAACGCAGACCTGGCGTTGTTCGGAAATCCAACAACAGAGCAGGCTAGGGCACCGCAAGGGCGCAGCTCGCCGACGGTGGAGGAGAGCACAACGACATGGGGGAAGTACAAAAATGGGTTGCTCTCACCGAGGCGGTTCTGAAGGTGGGGGTGGCACGGCCGGAGGATGGTCGAAGCGGCGGTGCGGCGACGGCAGGCAAAATGCCAAACCGAAAATCCGGCAAGGCCCAAACAAAAGAGTGAGAGCATAAGAGGGAGTGAGGCTCAGGGAGCTTACCGAGCCAAGGAAGGGGCAGGAGGTGGCCAGAGTGCAGAGAATGGCGGAGGGAAGCACGTCGGCTGGAGCCGGAGAAGGACTCCAAATTCGGGCGCTCCTGCGGTTCAAACGAGAAATTAGCTTGGGAAACTTCCAGAGATGCTAGAATACGATGTGATGCGGTGAGAGGAGCAAGAGCTTCACTAGACAGGAATGGCCGAAGGGGGTGCAGCCGCCGAAAAAATGGAGCTCGGTGCTTCTTCGGTTTTCTCTAGAGAGACTTACCGAGGGAGAAGGAGGTGAGAAGGGGAGGTCAAGGGGGGCGGCCAAGGCTCCTTTATAGTTGGAGGGGGAGGTGAAGATGGCCGGAGGGCTGGCAAGCTGCGGTTGGCGGAGTCCGGCGGAGGAGCGCATGACGCGCGCGAAAAAGCCGTGACGGACAAAGGCGGTGGCAGCGGAAAACAGCAAGGTGACGCGACCGAGGCGAAGCTAAGGCGACGACACTGGCCTGGCAGAGCCGGAGCGGCTACGGGAGCTGGGATGTGATGGGGCGTCATGTGATCTGTCAAGGACGGCTCTAGAGGCGAGCAGGCGATCACCGGGCCTATGGAGTGGTGGGCCTAAGACCATATAGGTAATTAGTACATATAGTTATTGTTGATAATGCAATTGTTTCATTGACTAGTCGATTTGAGCAACTAAAGAAATTTGAGAAAATATTTGGTTTCTTATTCAACTCGTAAAATCTGAAATCCTTGGATGATAATGATCTACGAAAAGTGCTGCACTACTTTTGTAGAATCTTTTCTCATGAAAACAAGTCGATGTTGATTTGGATGATTTTTTTCTCTGAACTAAAAGTGTTGCGAGCATCTTTGCGGAAGAATTGATGTCGTGATTGAGATTCTTCGGTTTGTTAAAGTCGCAGATTGCTATCCAAATGCCTCCGCTTGCATATCGAATTCTCTTAACTATTCCAATGTGATGAGCATCACCAAAGAAGTTTCTCCAAATTGAAACTTTTGAAAAATTATTTGAGGTCAACTATGTCACAGGAAAGATTGAATGGCTTAGCTATGTGCACCATTGAGAAGGATATTTTGGACGACATTAATCTCGATACTGTTCTTGAAGATTTTGCATCAAGAAATGCCCATAGACGGTTTTTTACAAGGCACTGAAGCATTACATTTTATTTGAGGTAATTATAATGGTTTCTATTTTTAGTGTTTTATTACACTATAGTTATGTTCCATGAACTAAACGTGTACTGCAAAGTAATTTGTTATTCGTACTATATATATACTTTAATATTTATATTAAGAACTAGTTCAACGGGCCTTATCTTCTTGCTTGCCCAAGGGCCCTTGAATTATAGAGCTTGCTGTCTGTCGGGATAGACAGGGACGAGAGAGAGGGGAAAGCGAGCGATGGTGCTGGGCACAACGCCAAGAGCTGATGTGGGCGGACGCTGAAGAGCATGGCGCGCGGAGGAGCCGGGATGGGACAGCGCGGTGGCAGGCGGGCGTGCTCCAGCGCGTTCTCGTTCGGGCAAAGCGGCAAGGGCCCTCTCTGGGCTGGGTCGGGCCAGAAAAAGAGCAGGGAGGGTTGAGGGGGAAATGGGCCAGGCCCACGAGGGAATGAAACCGAGATTCTGAAATTTGAAGTTTTGAAACTTTGAGAGAAACTTGAGTTAAGCTCTTGCAAACAAAATGAAAATCTGAATTTACTATTGACGAAACGAAAACGAGTTGTTACATGTGGAGAACAGGCCAGCGATCATGAGGACGGTGTGGCGGCCTTCCAGCCCTTCAGGCCTTCACTTGCATCGCCGCCGCACCAACAGGGTGCAAAAGCTCATCAAGCACCCCCGCGACCTCTTCCTGGTACATGACGATAGCTAGGACGTTGTGCCGAGGTTGCATTTACCATCGACGAGGAGGACGACGGTGACACGTCCCTGCTGTCCCAGACTACTGCTCCAGCCTGCTCTCCGGGTACTCGGTGCTCTGACCTACCCCGGACATCGACGCTAGCGGTGGTAGCAAGCATTGATGCCAGAGAGCCATTTTCCTCCCACGACGCGGACGTCCCGACGCCGATGGTGGTGGTGATGGTCGCCGAGTGGCAAATCCCATCTATTTCTCTATGAAGAGTGTCAATTCATCAAGAAAAATCTTATAAGTGGCAAATCCTAAATCCAGTGCTTTAGAAGTAGCCAAATCATCAATTTTCCCTTGAATTCTTCGTCATTTTCTTGTCTTCATCACGTTTGGCAGGTCATATACGTACATGTGAGAGTTAGGAAAATAATAAATTGGCATGTTGACATAAGTGAAGTGGGCGAATGTGTCGTGTGGTCATATGTAACGCCAAGCTCTGCCTAAAATTATTAGACTTGGCACTCCTATTTGCTCTATCAAGCTTCCCTTTTCAAATAGCTTGTGATTGGGCGCAAGGACTGGAATATTAGTTGATGAGTCCAAATAGATTACCTGTTGTATGTAAGGGAGCCTTCTTGTAATTTGTCAATTTGAGAAAAGGGAAAATGGAAAAATAAAAGAAAAGGTAGGGCCCACCTGTCATAGGAAGAAGGTGAAGGGATAAGGTTGGGGACCAGTCTCCAACCAGAGCAACGCATGAATTCATCCTCTCTTCAGTCCGGCGGTGCGGGCGGGGGCGGCAGGGCAGATTCTCGCTGGTCATTAGCGAATGGTAGTGTCGTGGTGCTCCTCCTCCTCTTCTTAAGGGCCTTCTCCTTCCTCTTTTCCTGCACGGTATATTGAGTCCTCTCAAAAATTTGTTTCTTCTCCTCTCTCTCCCGGTTTGGTCGTAGGCTCGGGCCGTGCAGGTGGCTGCATCGCCATGGTTGAGACCGACAACGCGATCGGTGAGGGTCCGGTTTCCTCCTCCCTACACGCTCCCTTCCTTTCTCCTGTGCGTCGCCTCCTCACCGAGGTGGCCAAAGAAAGTAGGGCAGCGCACCATCGAGGTTGATTTCGGTCGGCTCCGTGCGGTTGCGGGTAAGTATCTTGGCAACAATTTGTGGTGAATTTGCTCCTTGGTGCGTTTGGCCAATGCATCTTGCTGTTAATTCTTGTGCGGCATCTTCATGTACCTCAATTTTGCAATATCAGTGGGTTCCTGTTTGCAAAGAACGGCATTGTATCTCTGACGACCACGTCCGTACACAGCGGCACAACGGGGTGGTTGGTTTTATGAGACAACGCCTCGACGTGCCTTGTCGGCTGACTTGGTGGCTTTGAGTGCCATCTGCTCAGTGAGTGCATTTTTTTTTGTTTCATCATTGTTACTGTGTATAAGTGTGTCATGCTAGTGCTTTTCAGATTATCCCTTTTTTTTTATCTCTAGCACAGGGTGACTTTGCATGGTATTATTGTGGGCTTGTGAATTGCTCGATGAGGATTGTTGTTCCTAGTGAGATTAGATTGACAATTTAGGTTATAAATCAGACTTGAGCTTGTTAATTGCATACTGAATACTACTGTTGTCAAATTGGTCAATTATCTCTATTGTAGTGTCACATAGCTCTGTTTCTATACTGTGGTTCGGTTGCTTTACTTCTAGCTAAATTTGATTAAGTATAACTGTGATCTTGCACCTTAATTTGCTTGTCCTTCTGCTAGCCGAAATTGTTAAGTGTTGTAGATGTGACTTATGTAATAATTTGACATATGTATATTGTCACTGCGGTAAGGCATTTAGTTCAGCTCAAGGCCTAATTTATTTCTGGGCAATGGTCGCATCTAATTAGTGAAAAGACTAGACCTAAGCGACGAGGAGGCCAAGTATTAATACTTGGGCCAAGTATTAATACTTGAGCCGCCCCACATCTAAGAGCATCAAATAACTAATTAAATAGGAGCAATATGCTGATTATAGTTGCCCACTTGTTCTATCTTTTGAGTATATTATCTTATTTAATTGACATGAGAAGTCTACATGCTAAACTCAATTTTTATTTGTTGTTTCTGTCAATTATATGCAGCTGGAAATATGTTTTTCAATCATAATTATTGTCAGACTTATTTCTAAATATTTACTAAAACCGTTAAATTTATAACAGTACCTTCCGATTCCTTGTACGAGGAAGCATCACTTTAGACGGGAGTGAGCTTATAGCTTTTCTTCCTTTGCCGTTGGCTAGCTTGGCTGGTGGCTTAAATATGTCTGGCCATGCATTTTGGTATGTAGTGATGTACATAGGCTTAGAAAAATACATCGTTAGTGTATTGCGAATTCCTAGTTCACAAGAAAATGGTCCTGCGAGCCACCCGACATGGGATTCAGATCCTCTGTGTTATTGTAAGATTCACGTGTGAAAAATGCTTTGTGAGAGTGTGAAATATTTATTATAGCGAAAACACTATAGCTATTGATATCGACATTTAATTTTTAATCGGATGGTAGAAATCGCTTTTAATATTATGCACTGGAGATCCTTTGCATTGAATCATTCCATGCAGAGAATCTCAATCCCCTGATATGGCACCTACGTCTTGTTGATAAAGGCTATGTAGAAAAGTGAACTATAGGTCTCTGAACTTACGAGGTTGTACTATTTAGCTCACTAAACTTATATTTTACTTTTTTCAGCCCTTTGAACTTACGAGGTTATATCAGTTAGCTCTTTAAACTTGTGTTTTACTTTCTCAGCTCTCTGAACTTATGAGGTTGTGCCACTTAGCCCTTTGAACTTGCGTTGAAGCGAAGTTCGTTGGATGCGATATCGGCAACTTCGTCCTCTTCGAGTCCGGTCGACTCATCGCCGTCCCGTTTTGGCTATGTTCATCGTCCTCGTCACCTCACGACGACTAAAATAGATTCTTTGGGCCCAGGAACACACCGTGCTCGCGTCTTCGCTGGAGCACCACCATCGTAGGTTGCCGTCGCCCTCACCCTTGCCTCCCCTGAGTCGATCGTAAGAGAGAGAAGTATATTTGCAGTGCAAGAGTAGAAACTACTCATCCTACACGAAGTCCATTTGGCCATTTGCTAACAAAAAAAAGACCGAAATGGCATCGAAATATACTTCTTTCACTACCGACTCGATGAGGTAGGCAAGCAAGAACAAGTCAGACGGTGGAGCTCCGGCGAAGATGCGAGCACGGTACGTTCCCAGACCCGAAGAATCTATTTTTATCGGCGTGAGGTGAAAGGGACGATGAACATGACCGGAACCGGGTGGCGACAAGTCCACCAGAGTTGGAGGGGACGAAGTCGCCAGCATCGCATTTGATGAACTTCGCTTCAACGTAAGTTCAGAGAGCTAAGTGATACAACTTCGCAAGTTTAAGAGCTAAGAAAGTAAAGCGTAAGTTCAGAGAGCTAAGTAGCACAACATCACAAGTTCAAAATACTATAAATTTAGAAAATTAAGTAGCATAACCTCGTAAGTTCAAGATGTATACTTATTCATGGATTTATTGAGTTTTGATCCCATATACTCCCGGTTGCTAAGCGTTAAAGATGGTTGTGAATTTGCGATAACCACACGATACTGCTTTTTAAAGAAAAATAGTCTTTATTAAGGGTTTTTTTTTTGTGTGTCTCTTGCGAGATGACACATTGAAACTCGTTCGGCTGTTCCAGGTTCCAGCATTGGGGCGGGAGCAGCACTGCAGGGCCCACTCGCTCAGCGGCCGACCGAGATTAGCACATGTAATAGCAGTCCAATGGGCTTGTGCAGACAAGATTGGTAGGGGCCTAAATGCCCTATCGATGATCCAACAAGAGCGCAGATTGCACCACATGTGCGAACGTCTGACGTTTCTATGCTCAGGAATTCAGGATCGGAGTGGGCATGTTTGGCGTTACTATAGCTTTTCTGAAAACACGAGGGCATGATTGGCGTTACTATAGTTTTTATGAAAACGGCTTATGATTGGGCTCAATGGCTGAGCTGAAGAGGTTTAATGTTTTGGTTGTTTGATTTTTAAGGTAGGCCAACTGAAGCTTCTGAGTTGGAAAATATCTGAAATGTTCTTGAGGCAAATGTTGATTTGTTTGATGGCGTTTAATGACAATTGACGGTAATTAATGACAATTTGTATACAATTAAATCTTAACGACAATTAATGCAATTAAATGAAAATTAACGACAATTGATCTAATTCCATGATTACATAAGTAATTCATCTTTATAAGAAAAAACAATATCAGAAAAAAAAAGAAAAAAAAAAGAAGGCTGGGGAGTCGGAGGAGGGACGAAGACCTAAGGCGGCGTCGAGGTAGGAGGATGGCGTCGGGAGGAGGTCGGGTAGTGGTGGCGCCAACAAGTGGCAGTCATCTGAGGAGGAGGTCGGGCGGTGGCGCCGATCGAGGTAGCTTCAAAGGAGGAGGAGGATGGTGGTGGGCGAGGACAAAGGCTGGGGAGGAGGACGGAGGTGGCGGGAGAAGGAGGGAGGCCGAGGCGACGGCCCAACAAGGAGGAGGAGGAGGCGGAGGGCCAGAGGGAGGGAGGCGATTAGGGGCGGCGTCGAGGAAGGAGGCGAGGCGTATATGCGCGGGAGGGTAGAAAGGCAGCAGGCAGCCTAGGGTTAGGGTTTCGAGCGGGCAGGGGAAGGCCGTTAGGATTTGGGGTTTTGTTGAGTGGCAAGTGGTGGATAAATAACTCGTACTCTAGAGGCAAACTCGAAATGTCATCTAGCCGAAGCCGTGGGAAACTGCACCTAGGCGGCTTCCAGCTTCTGGCTTTGACAAAAGCGGCTGAAGAAAGTTGCTTGTTTGGAACGGCTTTCGGCTTTTCGTTCCGAAGCCCATGCCATCCCAAACAGGCCCTCAAAAGGGAGCACCTTTGATGCAAATGCATGCCTGCTACCACTTGCATATTTGCATACTAAAATGGTTGTCTTTGAAGACAAAATTTCTTCTAGCAAGTATATTTCCACCGCCATGTTCCTAAAAAAATGTAGTAGTACTACTTGCCATAAACACATAAGGTAATCATCATGAACACCACATGTAAATGTGACATTTTGCATGTAATTGTTTGATATATCAAGTCTGGTTGTTGATCCATTGTTCTAGCTCACACACAAGGCATCTTATTTTATCAATGCATCATATAATACTAGGACGATATGCGCGCTCTGTTGTGCCCCGTCAGGTGCATGGTATCAGGGTTTGTTTTCGCATTGTTGAGCAAAACAAAAAGTATGATAGCAAGTGTGTATATGCGTTGCAGTAATATAGAAGGTGTGATATAGAAGTAACATCTGGATTAATTAGTTCTTGGTATCACAACAAACTGAAGCTACAATTGATAGCAACACATCTGGCATGCATATAAGGGATACTACACGAGATGGATCATGAAGCTTATTACATATCATAATGAGAGCAAACAATAGCAAGCCCTAGGATTGCAGTAAGCTGCAGAGAACTTGGATCTCTAATCCAACAGAAATGTGAAAGTGACTGCGAGGACATAGTTTTTGTTATCTCAAGTTCAGAAACGGTTTGAACTGTGTAAGGTGAACCACTGACTGTAAGGCTGTACTGTTGAGAATACAAACTTGTTATCTCTGGCAGTATGAAATCAACAATGTTGGGAGGGGTGATGTCAGGTTGAATGCTGGGTTGACGATGAGTTCTTGTCCACAACAGGTGCATAGTCATTGTCAATGTTGTATCTAGCTATTCAATGGAGAGCCAGTTTGTACCTATACACGTAACACGCCAGCTTTGGTTTGAATAAAAGATTGTTCATTTGAAAGTATTTTCTGTTCATAAAAATGAATGTCGAAGTAAGGGGAATAGCACAAGGAAGAAGAAATTGCACCGCTGCTCCTTGCTTTCCAATTATAGCTGAGAACAAACTTGATTTAGTATAAATAGATAACCACTTCTTCAATTCGAGGAAGGCCATTTGAATCGCTTTGATCTTTGGTGTCCCTCAAGAGACTACTCTTAGCAAATATATCTAGAACAATTTTTTTTGAGAGACAAGTCAATACGCTCAGTCTGCATGAAGAGTTCATGGAAGAAGAGGACAAGTTTCTTATAATTTCAGAAACCGAAGGTTCATTTTTTAACAAGATAGTTGGTCTAAGGAAAAAATTTTCGAATATACCAATCTCTTGCTGGATGTTATTTGAACATATTGAAATGGCATTTCATACAGAGGAATCCATGATCTTTATAAGTCAATTTGTATAACTGATGCTACTGTAAGTAATCTTCTACTTATAGCAAACAATTTAAAGAGAACAGAAAGATTACTGAAAATGGCATGGCGGAGTGACATACACCATCCACGACAACAACGTCAATGGATCCACCGACAAGAGTGTTCACTATGCTTAAAGAAATCTCAGCAGAATCGGGTTGTGCTACTAGGAGTTTTTCAGTGTCTACACCGATGGCTTCTGCAAATGAAGGGTTGAAAGCATTTTCTGCATCAATATAGGCACAATAGCCCACAAATATTCGCAATCAAAAATGGCAATCAGATAGTCTTCTTAGTAGTAAGAAAAACAATATCGAGTACAATGAACCAAACATAGAGTACAGTGAAAGAAAATGAATATAATTAAGCATTACAAAGTAAAGTAACACAGCTAGTCACTTAAGGTGGAATAGCTCTCTTAAAGAACTTCATAAGAATGACATTTTAACCATTGGATGAAACTTGCTTAGACAATATTGCTACAATTTGTAAAAAAAAAACTAAGCAAATTAGAACAGTGTTTCCATTAAAAAAAGATTAGCAGTGTTTACATATATTTGTAAGTCCACATAGTATCAACACGAGTATACTAACAAACAATCTTTACTAATGCTTGTGAGGCAAAATACTAAAAACTGCAAAACGGGAACTCCCTTAGTTATTTTCAGATCCAACTCCTCCTAAAGTCAACGATGAAAGGTTGCTAATGATGCTATGTATGACAGGTCGTGCATGTATGAAATAGAAATAAAAATAAAACAATTTTGGAGCTAAAATAAGGATTTAAGATGGCAAAATAGGCTTCAGGAGTGCATAACCATCCAAATAGTTAAAGGACGTTTAGAGCTGAGCCAAGTGAAATATGTGGAAAGATATAAAAAGAGGCAGAAAGAAAAGATATTTCAATAAAAATAGGCACCATAAAAGAAATATAGACCTCCATTCTTTTGGGCTTCCTTGACAATATGAAGTGCAAGTGTTGTCTTCCCAGATGCCTCTTTTCCGAATATTTCAACCATTCTACCCTGCCAAACAACTCTAATCAGTAATTTGTTAAACAAGGCAGCTAAAAATAATTTTATACTTATAATGACAAAATGACAAATCTAAGAAAGAATGCCATTCTTAGGTGCACAGTCAAAACATAAATACTAAGCATCACTAAAACAGGATGCTTATCAAGCGTAAACAAAAGGACCTTCGACACTCAATTAAAGATTAGACCAACACATACGATGGATCAAGATGGGCATCAAAAGATACAAAAGAGTCACAAAATACACTCAGTAACTTTTGAACTTGCTAGTGCTGACAGAAATAGGAAACTACCGTATAGTATACAGGACACGCAAGGGTCATTTGAACTTTGCTATTTAGGTGTAATATCAGAGGGGAATGATGCAGTACCAAGTGAATACTATATGCAATTATTAAATAAAAATGAATTATGCTTATATCATGTGAATATTTAGTTATAACCTTTGGTAATCCTCTAATGCCGAGAGCAAGGTCAAGCTTAAGAGAACCAGCGGAGATGACAGATGCGTGCCTTGTACGAGAGAACCGCTCCAAATATAAATTAGATTCTCTATCAAAATCACTTGCAAGTTGAGAGATGGCAACATTTAGTGTGGACTCTTTCTCAAGAGATTTGGCATCATTGAGCGGGGGATTGCTTTGGTAGTCTACCTGCATATTAACTGAAAAACTTGTACAGATTTCTGAGTAATGTCATAACTCGTAAGGAAGAAAGTTAATATGGTTATGGAATGCCGAAGAATAGCTATGGTGTAGTAAGTTTGGTGATTATCAATTGTATACTACTATACTTCAACCAAATACTTTGTGTAGACACAATTAAAAGTGACACTTGCAAAAAGCGAATGCCAAATAGATATGCAATGTGGACAATTATTTGACCTTTGCTCCCTTTTTTTGGATGTAAAACCAGGTACCACACATGATCTAAAAATTAGGAGATCATATTCACCCTTTAAAAGAAGGGAAAACAGGAAATGCTTATGGTAGGAACAGTAGACAGTAATAACAATTTAGTAAACATTGGGCATAACAGTGGTTGACATCGAACAACCTCTTGGCCAAAACCAATAAAAAGAGTTGCTTCTCCCATTCTAGCAAATCACAGGGAAGAAAAGTCTATATGATGTATATAAACCAAAAACGATCTACGATTTGCATAGCCAACACATACACAGATTATCTAAGTCTGAGAACAATAGGATATGATAGTAACTATTAAAGACAATATCCTTTACAAACGGGAAAACAAATAGCATAAGAAAATCGCAATGCATAACTACATTCAACTGGGAAAAAAAACCAATACCTTAGCAATATGGAACTGAATGTAAACAAAACCTCGCTGCTAAAGGTCCACAATATACGGTTCCTCCTTCAATTGAAGTTCCTTGAACATAGCCTTTGCTCTCTTACAATTCCTACAAAATTGTGTTCTTATGTAAGATAGAGTTTCATGTGCAATCTGAAAGCACATCGTAGAGAGTATGTACCATATGAATAAAATAACTAATAGTCAATCATGCTGGTTGTTATATATTCTAGGATTCGTTCCTTCCTAAAAAAACATCATGGTGTTTTTAGGGCAAGCAATCTGCTGTAACTAACTAAGAGGATGCAAACAAAACACGGGGCTGAGAGGAAGCATTCTTACCTTTATTTGATTCATAGTTGCCTTGCTTGAAAACGGCGAGAATCTATCGGTAGATATAAAGTGGAAGATAGGTATAAATCTGTTGTCAATTAGAGACCTGCAGGAAGCTTTCAAATTGAGAGGTTGTAAGAGGAAAATGGAAACATATACCTGCACCACTAGAATGTTTGCTCCAACCAATGCTATGGCATCATGAGACTCGAAAGAAACAATGGTTGGCAACAATTTGTAGAAGTATATGGGTTCTCTGTACGATACCTGGCTATAAACGACCATAGGCACAAGCTCTGTAGGTGAAGATTTTCCTCTGTTTCTGACCCAAATGGTATCTAGCACAGCAAAACAAGTGGTTAACAAAAGACCATGCAACACACACTATAGCATTGCAAGAAGAAGAGCTGTGAAAAATAGTATGCAGTAATAAACATAAAACCGAGCATAATCAAGCAGACAAAGGGATTGCACAATTTTATATAAAGTGGAAGATATGTATAAATCTATTGTCAATTAGAGACTTGTAGGAAGCTTTCAAACTGAGATGTTGTAAGAGGAAAATGGAAACATATACCTACACCACTAGAATGTTTGCTCCAACAAATGCTATGGCATCATGAGACTTGAAAGAAACAATGGTCGGCAACAATTCGTAGAAGTATATGGGTTCTCTATACAATACCTGACTATAAACGACCATAGGCACAAGCTCTGTAGGTGAAGGTTTTTCTCTGTTTCTGACCCAAATGGTATCTGGCACAACAAAACAAGTGGTTAACAAAAGATCATGCAGCACACACTATAGCATTGCAAGAAGAAGAGCCGTGAAAAACAATATGCAGTAATAAACATAAAACTGAGCATAATCAAGCAGACAAAGGGGTTGCACAATTTTATTTTCATATTCCATATGTCAGTGAGAATCCGTCACATTTGGAGTATGGGCTAAACCAAACTGTAGTATCCCAAAGAAAAGTATGATGTAAAACGAAATAGATGCACCAAATTTAGTCATAATATATGTGAGCAAGCTTGGTACATGATTTAGAAAAGTTTGAGCTTTCATCTTGTGAATAGCACATCTCAAGTTGATTCTACTCTCTAGAAGAGACCATTTACTAAGCCGATGTTTTGAGGCAATACAATTAAATTGAGATGGCGAGAGGCAATAAATTGAGTTGTGCCTGTGAAGCTTTGGACAGGCTGTACACAGTACAATCGCACCCTTTTTTCCCACCTAGCCAGTAAGCGTAGTGGATATCCTAGGGAAAGCTAAAGATCCAAAATTGTATACAAATAATAAAATGACTATTAACTATTCAAAGATAGACTGGCTAAATTAGTTCCCAAATAAACTGATGATGGATTAATTTGCAATTGACCCTTGTTACATGTCCAAACAACTGGCTCTTGGTTTCCTGCCGTTCATAACTTGCTAAAGCATTTCAGAAGTATTGAACATCTGGATTTACATGTGATCACAATAAATAATTTGTACTACCTCCGGATTTTAATAGTTGTCGCTGGACGACTTGTCGCGGACGCTGGTGGCGTCAAGTAATCATATACGGAGGGAGTAATTATCATTCGAGTATGTTCAGTATGTGGCTGAAAACATACCCAGCATTGAATGGTCACCCAAGTATGCCCGAAATGAAGCATGGTACGGATCTCGAAATATAGGTCGTCGTAACAAGCCTACAATCAGACAAGACAAAATGTTTGCGACCAAATAACCTAAGCTGTTAAGACATAAAAGATTTTGTTGTACCTGGATGGATTTAAGTATAGCACCTACATCCTATATTGGGTTCCACTAATCCTGTAAGATATGTAAGCATATGACTCAATTAGCACAAACTGCACAACAGAAGGAAAATATGTTAGGATGGCAATCCAGTAGAGAGTAGAAGATATTAATATCCTATGGGTTAGGACAGAAAGATATCAACAAAGGAGAACGAAAGTTTGAAGCTTCATGGGCCAAAAATCACAAGCAATGCGTTAACGGAAAACTATGCTACAAAGGGTGAGATATCTTCAGTTGGGTCAGCACCTAATTTAGATTTGTGATTTGCATTATATACAAGCCAGTAGCTATCATAGTTTGTTTGAGAGACATGCATGTGTCAAGAATACACGGGAAATTATGAGAAGTAACGTGCAGGCAAGGATTGTACTTTTTAAGGCACGCATAAAATCATTTTGCTATTTATCATTTATACATAACGCGCATAACATCAGATGTAGCATACACAATTTGTTTGCACAGCAAAAAGATAAGATATGCATAGATTCAGTACATGTTAAAGGATTTTAGCCTATCATAGACCATCTACATAGAGCACAAAAGGGCTCTGCTCTGGCATAGAACACCAATTGATCAGAGGCACTGAAGCAACTTTCTTTGAGGAAAATTTGCAGCCCAAGATTCATTATCTACGTGGTCTACATGTGCTGACTGCTCATCTGAACTTGTAGAACATCTACCTCTCAACAACTTGAAAAGTAGAGACCTATGACTTGTAGGATATGCGAGATTTTTTTTATTAAGTAAACAATCTGTGTTAATTAATAACATCAGCATGATGAACTGAAAATAAAGTGCTATGCATTGAGCGGTAAAATATTGAATCTATATGTAGATTGTAGCACACATAGTTGATCCTTCATAGGATAGAACCATTGTAAGACCTGACACATGATTACTTTCCTGGCCAATAGAGAATAAACACTCATATCCTTATAGAATAATTGCACAATGGCAGGTAGGAGAAAAAGAAAAGCAAAGGAACTGAAAGCAATGAATAAATCTGCCGCCAAAAACTTAATACCTAAACAGGAAAATGAACCTGGCCCATACCTAAGAAATGCTTCCATAACTTGAGACATATGGAGGAACCTAGCATATCTCAAAGAACTGATACAATTTAATGAGAACAAGTATGAAATTAGCAAAATCTCCATTGACCTATGAATCAAGGAAACGAAAATAGACAACAGTGTATGAGTGCTAACCTTCTCTCAGTTGTCACTAACTACACAGCAGATATTGTAGCAACTATCCCTTAGAAACCTATGCACATGGAATACATCAGTTAGAAAGACTCGAAGACCAAACAGTTTAGAAATGTAGTCAGCAAAAATAATTCACAGAACTATATAGGATGCAGGTAGATCTAAAGAGGAAAAACAGGAGATTTCATAGCATCTTCTCATTTATATCAGTTTGGGTTGGCATGTAATTAGGACACACACGCACCTTTGTTAATTTCATAGTTGCGGGAGCATGAGATCAACATCTGCATTTCTTTTCTGCCGCTCACTTCCAATGGGTGCTGGAACAATAATTTCATATTATTTACTTGATACCGACTATTGTTATTTGTTCAAACAAGGTTCTGATTCCATTTCTATTTGGTGTACAACACCATGTATAGTAATTTTGATCTTTGTAAGAACTCGACTCGTAATTCTTTAGCTAACACTTCACCATTGTTATCGGTTCAAACAAGGTCACAGATGCCATTGCTATTCGGTGTACAATACTATTCATAATACTGTTCATAATAACTTTGTGGCTATGAAATGATTACAAATTGTATAGCATCGTGCATAAAGGGAATACAACCGAATATTCTAATTCTCTGACTACCTCTTGATTGCATTAGCATATAAGAGATGCCATTGCTACTTGGTGTACAATACCATGGGTAGTAATTTTGTGGCCCTCTGACATCGTGCATAAAAGGGAATACAACGAATATTCTAATTCTATCTTTGCCTATTCAGATTGCATTAGCATATAAGAGATGCCATTGCTATACGGTGTACAACACCATGGGTAGTAATTTTGTGGCCTACAACATCGTACATAAAAGGGAATGAAACGTAACATTTAAATTTTACAGACTACCTATTCAAATTGCAATAGCATATAGTGTGGATATCATAGGGATATGCCCGAGATCTTAGGATGATGTTACAATTGGCAATGTCGTTGACGGTTTGTCGAATCACGTGTTTTCGGCAAAGTTTGATTCTGTCGAGCCTCTGGCGGTCGACCGCCATGGTGGCGGTCGACCGCCATCTATGACTTGGTTTTTGAAATAGTCCTTGGCGGTCGACCGCCAAAGGGCGGTCGACCGTGATGGAAGCTCTGCCGACCGCTTTGTTTGAGCGGTCGAGACCGGCCATTGCAATCTTCTATGATTTTGGAGTCGGGCCAAAAATAGAAGGTGTAGGCAAGTGAGAAGGTGCTTCGCACTTAGTCTCATAATTTTGGAGCTTCGAGCAAAAGTTCTATTGGTTTGAAAATTCCAGAGGTTTGATTTCGAGGATGGAATTTTGGTTAAGTCATGGATGGCGGTCGAGGCCGGCCTTTGGTGGCGATCGGCCGGCGAAGGCGGAGCGACGATCGGCCAAGGTGGCGGTCGACCGGTTTTGATGTGTTTCGACGACCGTGGCGGCGATGTTTGCTGTTAGGTCAAGTTCATGGGTTTCATGGCATATGTGTTGCATGATGCATGTTTTGACTAACGTGGGTCAAGTTGTGAAGAACTTGTTCCGGATTCGTTTGCTTGTCTATTGTTGTGCGGGTTGCTTGGTGGTCAACGACGGTCAGCGGCGAGGATGATCGGGACTAGGCTTGGAGAGCCGAGGTCGAGCGATCGATGATGCTTGGGTGAGGTCAATGAACTCAAGTGTAGTGCGAGATGGATAAGGGTAACCGAACAGGCGATTCGGTCGATCGGTTTGATCAAGCGGCGCGGGGTCGGTGCAAGTGCCATGGTGGTTTCGGTGGGGCCGGATGGGAGAGACTTGCCGACGGTGAGAGTCATTGGATCAACCTACGTGTGCGCAAGCATGGATGTGTTTCACGAAGATGGGACTCGGTCTTTGCAAAAGATCGAGAAGGGTATTTTGGTAATTTTACCAAATCGCCTTGGTGACCTAATGCCAACCACGGCGCGAGCGGTGCGTCAAGAAGTGGATTAGGTCAAGAGATGAAGACGGCGCTTTAAAATGCGTGCGTGTGTGACCCGTTTGTTTTGGGCCTTAACGGAGCCCATTAGGTTACTCTTCTAGAAGTTCTAAGCCTCCACTATAAATAGAGGAGGAGGTGGTGCACCCTCAACCCTTTCATTGCATTGTAAACCCTAGTTTTGCTTTTGTGCTTAGGGAGAGGATTAGTGGAGGTTAGGGTTCTAGAGAGTTGGATTTGATTTCGTGCTCATGTATTGAGTCTTTGTCCTCCATTGATGGAGTGGCTGTAAACCAATACCATATCAAATCAATCCAAAGAAAGTTTTCTCAAAGATGAGTTCGTTTGCTTTCTTTCTCTCTATTTGATGATTTTGAGTTTTTCTTTGATCCGCGAGTTTTTGCTTGGTTTCTTGCCGTGATCTAACTTGCTGTGACATGTGGGAACCCATCTAGGATCATCTTGATCATCAATCACCCACGAGCAAGCCTCTAGATCATATTTTGCATATAGCTCGGTTTTTAAACCTCCTTCGCTCAAACTGAAAAAGATAGGAACTTTGGCATGGATCTCTGAAATCTTTGATTGGAATAGGTTCCTAATATCTTTAGGAAGGTGTGGTTCAAATTTCGTGAAGTTTGGCCTTACGGATCAAAAGTTAGGTCGTTTTTCGTTTGGTTGTCGGCTGATTTTGCTGATTTTCCTGTTCATTTGTTAGGAGCGGTCGACCGCCCATTCGAAGGTCGACCGCTAGGCAAACCAGTTAGACCGCCCTGTGAGAGGTCGACCGCCCAACACTTTGAGATTTGAGTTTTTGGTTTTTTGGGTGTTTTGCTTTGGGGTTTGGATTGGATTCAATACTAGTCTTCATTTGTCTTGGTATATTAATCTTCATAGCTTCCATAGCTATTGGAGTGAAATTTGTGTTGAATTCGATTCTTGTGAAAAAGTGAGCGTGCTCCTATTCACCCCCCCTCTAGTCGCCTTTTCGGTCCAACAAGTGGTATCAGAGCCCGGTTAGTTCAATCTTGATCTTAACCGGTCATTGAACTTGGCGATGGATAAGTACTCGACCAAGCCGCATGTCTTCGATGGGCTCGACTATGCCTATTGGAAGAATCGCATGCGAGTCTTCCTTGAGAGCGAAGGACAAGCTATATGGGAGGTTGTTCGACCAGCTCGTTTTGCCCGGTTGCTACTGGCAGGCTTCAAAGACCCTCTTGGCTAACAACAACAAGGCAAAGAACCTTCTATATCTTTGGGCTTGGTAGGCAAGAGTATGATAGGATTTGCAATCTTGCGACCGACATGAGATTTGGCACACCCTCGAAACTTATCATGAGGGATCGTCCCGGATCAAGCAAGTCGTCGCTGAATGTCTACAAGCGAGAGTACAACAAATTCGAGATGCGTCTGGTGAGAGCATCGATGGCGTCTTTACTCGCTTTAACAAGGTGATCAATCGGATGAAAGTTTGTTGATATTGAGTACTCTCAATCGAGAATGCCACCCACCTCTTGGGTGCAATCAACACCAAGGAGTGGGAGATGAAGTCAAGCGCCATAGAGGAGAACGTCGATCTCTCTAATCTCACTTTGGAGCTACTTTATAGCAAGCTAAAAACTCATGAGATCAAGAGAGGCGGTAATCCTAAGAAGGATAACATGGCTTTGGTGGTGATCCTCTCAAAGGACTCTTGATGGTTCTTCCGAGTCTTCTTACGGTTTTCTCTTGCGTGTTTATCTGCTATTCAAGAAGAAGAGTTTGAGAGTCTTTACGAGGCCGATTTAGCTCTTTTAGCCAAGAAAGTCACACGGGCATATAACAATGTCGAAAATGAAAGAGAGGTGGCCTGTGACATGCTATGAGTGTGGAGAGCTATATCACATCCGCCAACCATGCCCCAAAATTTGAAAGGTAAGGGCAACCACAAGATTGAGAAGCTTTGCTGGAAGAAGCCTCAAGGGGCAAGCCAAGTATGATCTTTGCCAAGCTCATGAAGGTCGCCACCGGGTCCTTGCCGCTTTGGAGATCAATCCATGAGCGATGTGGACTCGGGAGCGAGGAGGACAAGGAGGAGGAGATCCTCAAGACAAGAAAGGGAAGGCCAAGGACTTCACCCATGTGCTTCATGGCCGACTCACGACGCCGATGACAACGATGAGGTACTTCCATCCTATGATGCCCTTTCTACTAGATGCGATAACATGTATGAGCAATTGCTTAGTCAGGATAAAGCTTTAGAGTTCACCATGGCTAGGAATAAGGATCTAAAGTCACAAGTCGAGAGTTTGAAATTAGAACTTGTGAATGCTAAAAGTCTAGATGTTGATGAATGTTCATCCTGTCATGCTTTGCACTCCGAACTGTCTAAACTGCAATCTGCTCATGATATTGCTTTGCATCAAGTTGAAAATGCTAGAACTGAGCTAATCGATGTTAAATCTGCTCCATGTGAAAAATGCTTAGAGTCTAGCAAGTTGGATGCTTCTGGTAATGTGAAATCTAGCTTTTGCTCTTTCTGCTTAGAACGCGAACATGAAGTTAAGGATATTCTAGAAGCAGTTAGAGCTAAATTTGCCAAGCTTAAGGACACAATTGATTCTACATCTTGTGCCTCTTGTGCCGCCTATAAGCTTGAAGTTGCGCATCTTGAGGAGAAACATGCTAGAGCCATTAAGGGCAAGACTTGTGAATCATGTGCTAATATTGGAAAAGAGAATGCATATATCAAGGATACTTTAGAAAGATTCTCTAATGGTGAAAAACAATTGAACATGATTCTAGATAAATCTAAAACTCCTTTTAAGAAGCAAGGTTTAGGATACAACTCTTGAGACATGTCCAAGCCTAATGTCATTGTGTCTTGGAAAAGCGGCTTAGTTGAATTCAAAACCCAACCTGCAAAAAACTGTCTTTAAATCTGCAGGGTTTGTCCAACCTTCTTTTGAGGCAAAAGGTGCTTCTCCCAGTGGTACAAAATACCATTGCACCTATTGCAAGAAGAGTGGACATTTGGTTGAGTTCTGTTGGCATAGGTTGAAGAATGCTAAGAAAAATATTTCTAGAATGTCATTTAATCAACCTAGAGCTTTTATGAGACATGGTCACGCTCAAAAGAAGAAACCCAGTCCAGGATTTGTTGCACATGCTCATCACCATGTTTTTAGACATAATGCATCTCATGTTCTTGTTGCCATTGCTCATAATAGAACTGCTAATAAAGTCAAGGATAGCACATCAGCTTTGCATACTACTTTCATGAGCGAGTGTCTCGATCTTGGATTCCCAAGTCGCTTTTAACTAACTTGATGTTGAGACACATCGCTCTTTTGTTCCTTGATTTTCGTGGATTGGCGCGGAAGGGGAAGAACACATGGTTAAATCGACTCGTGTTCACGCCACATGACCGGAGACTCAAGATGGTTCACCTCCTTCACGTGATCAACCGGTGATGACTTCATCACCTTTGGAGATGATACACAAGGGCGCATTGAAGGCTGGAGTGATCGGGGTGAGCGACAAATTCATTCTCAAGGATGTCGCGCTTGTGTCTAAGCTAAGGTACAATCTCCTTTCTGTCTCACAGCTTCTTGATGATGGCTATGAGACTCGTTTTAAGAAGAACGCCTGTCGTGTGCTTGATTCTTTTGGTGAGCTCGTTTTTGGGATTTCTAGAGTTGGTAGAATTTTTGGAGCTGATTTTTCTGAATCTCTTGCTGGATCCCTTAAGTGCTTAATTGCTTCTTCTTCTGATATCTGGCTTTGGCACCAACGTTTGGGGCACATTGGTTTTGATCATCTGACACGAGTTAGCGGCCTTGATCTCATGAGAGGTTTGCCTAAACTCAAAGTCGTCAAGGATCTTTGTATGTGCGCCTACTGTAGGCATGGCAAGCAAGTTGCCGCCTCACACCGTCATTGACTATGGTCATGATTGACGGACCGGAGACGATTGCTTCATATGGATCTTGTTGGTCTGCTAGGGTTGATCGCCACGGTGGCAATTGGTACATTCTTGTCATAGTCGATGATTTTTCGAGATACTCTTGGGTTTTTTTCTTGCTTCGAAGGATGAGGCTTTTGATCATTTCCATGATCCTCTTCTTCGTTTGGCTTCTGAACTTCCTGGTGCCTTGAGAGCGATCCGAAGTGATAATGGCACGGAGTTCAAGAATGCTTCTTTGCCTCTTTTGTCTTGGCGCGGATTAAGCATCAGTTCTCTTCTCCACACGTCCCTCAACAAAATGGCGTTGTGGAAAGGAAGAACAGGACTCTAGTCGAGATGGCTAGGACGATCTTTGGATGAGTATAGCACACCGAGGAGGTTTTGGGCCAAAGCTATTGCTCTGACTTGCCATATTTCAAACCGTCTTTTTGAGACCGTCTTTGGGCAAGACTTCATATGAGCTTCGTTTTGGTAGAAAACCCTCTCGCTCTCACTTTCGAGTCTTTGGATCGAAGTGTTTTATTCTCAAGACAGAAATCTAGATAAATTTGAATCAAGGACTTGTGATGGTTTATTTCTAGGTTATCCCGCTCATTCGAGGGTTTTCGGGTTTTAATGTTGAAACTAACATTGTCCAGAGACATGCAATGTCACTTTTGATGAGACTAGCCACAGAGCTAGATCCGATGTTTGAGTGACTTACAGTGACAGAGAGCATTTTTGTTGAAGAAGATGAGGATGAACTTGATTTTGCTCCTTCACCTGTTGCTAATGTTCCTGTGCAAGCTACCCAAGCTCCGAACACCTTTCTGATGCTTCACCTCCAATTAAGGCTCCTGCTGCGACTTCTTCATCAAGATACTGCGGAGGTCGAGGAGACGCTATCTCCCAGCGCTCCTTTGCATATTCAGAAGCAACACCCTCCGGATCAGATGATTCGTAATCTCCATGAGCGAATCACTCGCTCCAGTATCATGATCAAGTCTTTTCTCTCACTCTGCATTTGTAGCTTCTTTTGAACCCAAAGATATATCACACGCTTTATCGATGCTAGTTGGGTCAATGCCATGCATGAGGAGTTAGAGAATTTTGAAAGAAATAAAGTTTGGAACCTTGTAGAACCTCCTAGTGGACATAATGTTATAGGAACCCGTTGGGTGTTCAAAAATAAACTAAATGAGGATGGTTCTGTGGTTAGAAATAAGGCTAGATTGGTAGCTCAGGGCTTTAGCCAGGTTGAGGGGTTAGATTTTGATGAGACCTTTGCTCTGTTGCTAGATTAGAAGCCATTCAAGATCTTGCTTGCATTTGCTTTGCATCTAAAGGTTTTAGGTTGCATCAAATGGATGTTAAGAGTGCTTTTCTGAATGGTTTTATAGAGGAGGAAGTGTATGTTAGGCAACCCCCTGGCTTTGAGAATCCCAAGCACCCTGATCATGTTTTTAAGCTATCCAAAGCCTTGTATGGTCTTAAACAAGCCCCTAGAGCTGGTATGATAGACTTAAGACTTTCTTGCTTAAGAATGATTTTGTAATGGGAAAAGTTGATAAGACTCTTTTCATTCTTAGGCATGGCAATGACTTCCTGCTTGTTCAGATATATGTTGATGATATTATCTTTGGTGGTTCCTCTAATGCTCTTGTTTCAGTTTTACGAGACTATGTCCAGGAATTTGAGATGAGCATGATGGGAGAACTCAATTACTTTTGGGGCTACAAATCAAGCAATGCAAGGAAGGATCTTCATCCATCAAGCGGTACACCAAGGATTTGCTCAAGCATTTTGATATGGGTGATCGCAAGTTTATCGCCACTCCCATGGCGACTTATTTATTTGGATCCAGATGAGGAAGGAGAAGCCGTGGATCAACGCGAGTACCGCAAATGATCGACTCCTTCAGACTGACGGCCTCAAGACCGGACATCCACTTCGCCATGCCTCTCTGCGAGGTTTGAGTGTCACCAAGGACTTCACATCGCCAAGCCGTTAAGCGCATTTTCGTGTATTTACACTCTACCCTTGAAGATGGCATTTGGTGTTCTTGTTCTTCTTATTTGTCCATTCGGGGTTTTGATTCTGATTTTGGGTCAGAGGCTAGATAGGAAGAGCACATCGGCACATGTCATTTCTTAGGCACTTCTCTTGTCTCTTGGTCTTCTAGAAAGCATTCTCTTGTTGCACAATCCATTCTTTGTTGAATATGTAGTCATTTGCTAGTTCTTTGAGTCGATTTTGTGGATGGTCTCCACTCTTAAGGATTTTGGGTTAACTTTTGCTAGTGTTCCTCTTTTACGTGACAACACTTCGCTATTAACATTGCTAAAAACCGATGCAACATTCTAGGACCAAACACATAGACATTAGCTATCACTTCCTTAGAGACCACGTTGAGAAGGGTGATATTGTGTTGCATTTTGTGGAGTCCGAGGCTCGATTAGCCGATATCCTCACCAAGCCTTTAGACCCAACAAGGTTTGCCACCTTGAGGAGTGAGTTAGGGTAATTTATCCCTATGGGTTGGTTTGAGGGGAGTTGGATCTTTTCGATCTTTTCTTGTTCATTTGATCTTTTCTTGATTTTCTTTTGAACTTGTTGATCTTTTTGATCTTTTAGGCTTTTTGAGCTTTTCTTGCATCTCATTGTATCATATTGCATTCATATGAAAAATCCAAAAGATGCATTGTAATATAAGCTTTTACGCTTATCTTTTAAAATTGATGAAACTTTGCTTATTACCCTTTGGAGCTTTAGTGTTTCAATTCTTGCTCAATGCCATGTCTAGTTCTTTGACTTGCTAGAATTATCATGCTTTCACATGTGTAGCTAAGTCTTTCTTTGTATGAGCTAGAACTTGAAAAACAACTTGAACTAAGAAATTAGCAATTTGTGAATTGTTTAGCGATTCTTGCAATTAGTGCTCCTTTTGTGACATTGGCCCTGTCAAAATTGCTTTGTTAGCTCTTGAATCTAGCTTTGATCATTACTTGAGCTTCTTGTGTTCTTGAGAATCTAAAACTGCTCTTGTGCAAAATAAAAAAAAATCTCTTTTGTGCTTAAAAAACTGATCTCACCAATCCTTTCTCATGAGACGGCTTGCCATTGTAGTAGGCATGAACTCGGGGGAGTTTTGGATGACCTAGACCACTCTCTTAAGCTTTTGTTGCTTGGGATGGTCGTAGTGAGGCTTGAGATCTAGCACAATGCTAAAAATACAAATTGTCAACTTCGGTCGAAGCTTAGGATGAGTTTGTGGGAGGGCTCCTAGTCCAGGATCTTGTCACTAAGTTAGACCATTAGTCAACTTCAATATTCATTGCAAATGAAAAGCAGTTGAAAAATGGGCGTTTGAGAAATTTGAGCAAAATGATTCAATTCAGGACCTATTTGTCTCTTAATGTGGTCATTGTTAGCTTTTGGATCTCACGTTGACATTTTGACATGGCCAGTATCATTTTAGGATCCTGTTGATGAACTTGCTAGATTTGAAGCTTTGCTTAAAATGCTAAAATTCATTTCTTTATATTGAGTCTTCTTGCTTAGCTTTGTTATATATGTCTTATCATGATCTTGCTAGCATTGTTAGGCTTGATATGTTGTTTGTGCAACTTTAGAAATGCTAACTTGTTCTTTTGGGTAATCTCCAAAGCTTCTTGTATTCAAAAATTGAAAAATACAAAAATTGAAGCCACTCCATTGCATTTCATGCATGCTCCATCTTATGCTTTCTCCCATTCTCATTTGTCATCTCGGGACGAGAGGAAGGCGTGATTCCTTGATGACTCCATTGTCAAAGGGGGAGAAGAAATGTTAAAATTTTGTAACGGGGAGAAGTTGTTTGAAAAAGGGGGAGCTCTTGGAGAAAAATTGAAAATTTGAGATCATAGTGAGGGGGAGTTTCATATTTGCATTCGGGGGAGCTCTTGGAGAAAAATTGAAAATTTGAGATCATAGTGAGGGGGAGTTTCATATTTGCATTCTTATGGTTTTATTGTCATTTCTGAAATTGAATTGCAATTCTTGATCCTCACAATGATCAAAGGTCATATCGAACAATTGTTCTTTCATATGGACCTTAAGTGAGTTTTTGACTCCCTTCTGGAATTTGAAGCTTTTGTGCTTTCTTTTGCCGTATCTCTCTTGCGATACTATTCGGAGCCGACTTGGTCATTTCCTTTGCTTTTTCTTGCATTTGGACCAAGTTGTGCCTTTGAGCTAACACGACGTTTTACTTTTCAAACCTCTAAACTTGCATTTGTGGAAAATTGCCAATGTGTTCATCAAGGGGAGATTGTGGATATCATGGGGATATGCCCGAGATCTTAGGATGATGTTACAATTGGCAATGTCGTTGACGGTTTGTCGAATCACGTGTTTTCGGCAAAGTTTGATTCTGTCGAGCCTCTGGCGATCGGACCGCCATGGTGGCGGTCGACCGCCCATCTATGACTTGGTTTTTCTGAAATGAGTCCTTGGCGGTCGAGGCCGCCAAAGGCGGTCGGGCCGCGATGAAGCTGTGGCCGACCGCTTTGTTTGGCGGTCGACCGGCCATTGCAATCTTTGTGGATTTTGGAGCCGGGCCAAAAATAGAAGGTGTAGGCAAGTGAGAAGGTGCTTCGCACTTAGTCTCATAATTTTGGAGCTTCGAGCAAAAGTTCTATTGGTTTGAAAATTCGATGGGTTTGATTTCGGGATGGAATTTTGGTTAAGTCATGGGTGGCGGTCGACCGGCCTTTGGTGGCGATCGGCCGGCGAAGGGAGCGGTCAGATCGGCCAAGGTGGCGGTCTGACCGGTTTTGATGTGTTTCGTCGACCTTCGTGGCGGCGATGTTTGCTTGTTAGGTCAAGTTCATGGGTTTCATGGCATATGTGTTGCATGATGCATGTTTTGACTAACGTGGGTCAAGTTGTGAAGAACTTGTTCCGGTTGTTTGCTTGTCTATTGTCGCGGGTTGCTTGGTGGTCAACGACGGTCAGCGGCGAGGATGATCGGGACTAGGCTTGGAAGCCGAGGTCGAGCGATCGGCGATCTTGGGTGAGGTCAATGAACTCAAGTGTAGTGCGAGAATGGATAAGGGTAACCGAACCAGGCGGTTCGGTCGATCGGTTTGATCAAGCGGCGGGGGTGGTGCAAGTGCCATGGTGGTTTCGGTGGGAGCCGGATGGGAGAGACTTGCCGACATGAGAGAGTCATTGGATCAACCTACACGTGGCGAAGCATGGATGTGTTTCACAAAGATGGGACTCGGTCTTTGTAAAAAGATCGAGAAGGGGTATTTTGGTAATTTTACCAAATACTGCCTTGGTGACCTAATGCCAACCCGCGGCGCGAGACGGTGCGTCAAGAAGTGGATTAGGTCAAGAGATGAAGACGGCGCTTTAAAATGCGTGCGTGTGTGACCCGTTTGTTTTGGGCCTTAACGGGAGCCCATTAGGGTTACTCTTCTAGAAGGTCTAAGCCTCCACTATAAATAGAGGAGGGAGGTGGCTGCACCCCCTCAACCCTTTCATTGCATTGTAAACCCTAGTTTTGCTTTTGTGCTTAGGGAGAGGATTAGTGGAGGTTAGGGTTCTAGAGAGTTGTATTTGATTTCGTGCTCATGTATTGAGTCTTTGTCCTCCATTGATGGAGTGGCTGTAAACCAATACTATATCAAATCAATCCAAAGAAAGTTCTCTCAAAGATGAGTTCGTTTGCTTTCTTTCTCTCTATTTGATGATTTTGAGTCTTTCTTAGATCCGCGAGTTTTTGCTTGGTTTCTTGCCGTGATCTAACTTGCTGTGACATGTGGGAACCCATCTAGGATCATCTTGATCATCAATCACCCACGAGCAAGTCTCTAGATCATATTTTGCATATAGCTCGGTTTTAAACCTCCTTCGCTCAAACTGAAAAAGATAGGAACTTTGGTATGGATCTCTGAAATCTTTGATTGGAATAGGTTCCTAATATCTTTAGGAAGGTGTGGTTCAAATTTCGTGAAGTTTGGCCTTACGGATCAAAAGTTAGGTCGTTTTTCGTTTCGGATTGTCGGGCTGATTTTGTTGATTTTCTGTTCCTTTGTCAGAGCGGTCGACCGCGCATTCCAGAGGTCGAACCGCTAGGCAAACTGGTCAGACCGCCCCTGTGAGAGGTCAGACCGCCCAACACTTTGAGATTTGAGTTTTGGTTTTTTGGGTGTTTTGCTTTGGGGTTTGGATTGGATTCAATACTAGTCTTCCGCTGTACTGGTATATTAATCTTCATAGCTTCCATAGCTATTGGAGTGAAATTTGTGTTGAATTCGATTCTTGTGAAAAAGTGAGCGTGCTCCTATTCACCCCCCTCTAGTCGCCTTTTCGGTCCAACATATAGAATCTTGAACTCAATCGGAAGCTACAAATTGTAGAGGTAAAAAAAATGGTATGTTGTTTTCACTAGTTGTTTTTCTCATCTCGAGATCTGATTTAATCTTTCATGTACTAATTCACATTACGTAGAATAAGCATCGTGAAATAGCGCGATTTATCGAGCATATAAAACATATGGAATTTATGTTTGCATTCAAACATGGTAGGAAAGTTTAGCGAAAAAACAAACGTTGCATGGAGCAAAACGACAACAATTTCATTCACTTTCATGACGATTAATAGGGTAGCACTGTGGTTTGGTCCGCAAGTCTTTGCGATAAATTTCTGTAAAAATAGTAACATAAAAGCTCCATCAAACTTCCATTACATTCAACTCTAAGCGGTAAGTAAAAAGGAAGACCAACAGCAAAACCTTATAACTAAATGGTTCCGACAAAGCCGACTTGGTTCTTAGGATTCACATCAACTGTTTTCGAATCATGGAAAGAAATTAAAAGCAATTAGAGATGTATAATAATAGTGTGGTTGTAAACCGACCACAAAGCTGACAAAGACATTGTGCATAAAAGGAGAGAAAAGCGTAATATTATAATTTTGCGACTACCCATTAAAATTTCATTAGCATATAAGAGAACTCAATTCAATCATAAGATCTGACCACATAGATAAAAATCGATATGTTGTTTGAAATAGAAAACCATAATATTATAATTTGACACTACTTATTCAGATTGCATTAGCATATAAGAGCAATCAATGCAATCGGAAGATACATCTCGCATAGATAAAAACTAATATCTTGCTTCCAATAGTACCACGCAAATTTGTATCTCAACTCAGAAGCAATGCAAGTGACACGAAAAGAGGCAAATGATGAGACATGTACCATGCAAAATTTTAAGGATGTTAGGTTGCAAAAAGCGAAATGGCTTAGCATCGACCTGTTGGCATCGACAGATGGCAAAACGGTTACATCTTGGCGTCGTCATCGTGAGGCCTCCGTCTGCAGCGTCCATACGCATCGAGGCATGTGAGGCATATACCACATACTCTGCAAAAGTAGCAGATCTATCCAATGTCGAAAACCAAAATCACAGTCTAAACCGAAAACTATCTGGTGAAACAATCATCTGGTGCTCGCCTCTACAAATATTGTATAATCTGAAACTCAACTAACACATGGAAATAACAGATTGATATACATTTGTTTCATGTAAGGAGACAACCACATGATATCGTTGGGCCTTCGGCAACCCATGAGAGAAGCGAAAGAAACTATGTCTAGCTAATGAACACGACAAAACATGAAATCTAACTATGGTAAAAAACAGTGAATTTATGGAGATTTTGGGTTTAGATAAACATGTAGACTATCAATGCCAAAGAGTGTGGACATAAACCGATATAGTATATAATTAACTCAACACTGAAGAACTATAGTACTTGATATTGTCATCTTCCCATTGTCCTTCTGAGAGCGCAAAATGAATTATGTAGGTAGTTAAGACAACGGGCATAAAACACGAGAATAAGACACATCGTCTCCGTAGCGGACATCGATCTTTGAATTGCCGATCCCTAAGCAATCTAGAAGCCAACATTGTACCAAATGAAGAGAACAACAACCTCTGTAACAAGCGCACACAAAAATATTAGTAATTAGTAATTCCACTTCGGTTGTTAGCAAAAACTCAAAAACACACCATATGTTATCCGCGACTCCTTTAGCAAGACTTTCATGGGTAAGGCAAGCAATTGAAGCGGTAATCAAAAAGAGGTTCACATGCTTTGGTTTCATGTATCATATTAAATTGCGGGCTTGATAGCGTTCTTCTGAAAGCAAATACACCTTTTTCGTAGATGAGCATAACTCAGGAGGTATGGACGACTACTCATCTTGCGAAGATACTACGACATAGCATGAAAAATAATCTTGAAGGAAAAAACATGGTACTGCGGTCCAACGCAAATAGAAGGTCGGATGGCTTTCGACGACGACGGCGATGCACGGGGCTCAGAGCACGGTCGTAGAAACGACCTATAAATCAATGAGTGAAACCAATGAGCACAAATGAATCGACCACCACAAGGATATTAGCACAAACAAACGGGAATACGATTAGCGGGCGCCACTAAAAGTAAGCAACACTAAAGTGCAAAATGTCGAACTGAATCGAATCCAAAGGGCAAGGTCCAGAGTGAGCGATCCGGGGCTTGGTAGTTCGGCAGCGCCACAAAGAAGAACCCCACAAAGTGAAAAAGCGAAGAGCAAGAAAGAGGGAAAAAGCATCGGAAGGCTAAAAAACAAAGACAAACAATCGAAAAGCATGTTGGCGAGTTCAAAAGCGAATCGGTGACCGGAGAAGCAAGCTAAGCGAAGAAACGGGGACTGGATTGCAACCCAAACCAAAAGGTCTAGAAGTGAGGTCGTGAGACCGACTGCGTGAAGCAATAGCACAAACAATCGAAAAGCAGACCGGCCAAAAGTGAAATGGAACTACTGGACTGGAGGAGTGAGGGAGGCGGATAAGTCGGCGACCTTGACTACTGGACCAGAGGCGACGCGACAAAGCCAGAGCCGAGGCCAGGCAGTCTTGAGAACGCGCGAGCGTGGCGGCGGCCGGTGACACAGGAGAGTCGGTCTTTGGCAAGCATCAAATCAAGCAAAATTAACAGAGAAGGAAAAGAGGTTGAGAGGTAAAATCCATGGGAGAAGCGGATTCGCCACCACCCCCAAATCCGGTGGTCGAAGGCCGTGGCGACCACCGAGAAGGCGGCCAGAGGCGTGCCAGGGCGAGACCTAGCGGGTGAGGGCACGTGGGGCGCAATGGCGGTGGCGGCGGCAGCAGCGGTAGGCCGGCCGCAGAGGTCGGAGGCGGGGGCGAGGAGGGCGTGGAGCAGCTACTGGCGAGGGAGGAAGAGGTGGCGGCGCCCGGGGTTGATGTGAGACCGACGCGTTTATTCGGCTCATAATACTTAGTCATCCAATTGACCCTAGTATTATCAACCAAATAAACCGGTCTCGAGAGATGTATACTCCCGAGGATGCGATATACATACCTCACACCAAAAGAATGTATCAATTCCATACAACACATAGAACATAAGCAACAAACCGAAGTTAATATTAATATGGAATAGATATTACAAAAGAGGCCCTTAGGCCAAATAACAATAACTCTACAAAGATAACAATGAAGCAAAAGTGCCATAAAGATGGCTATAACACAAAGCTAATCGGTGTGCCTTAACCCTAGGCATCGGACCGGACCGCCAAGCTAGTCGTCAAGAAAGCGCAACACGTAGCGTAAAAGAGAGGCTCTTGGAGCTCTCCTTCTTCCTCTGCAACAAAAGCCACAAAATGCCACAACCACGGGCAGATGAGTACATAAAGTACTCTGCAAGACTTACGTGTGAGATAACAGAACTATAAATAGCTACATGCAAGCTTTATTTAAGTGGATGAGGCTTTGGACTCATTTTAGCATAAAGCAAGTTTCATTTGCAATAACATAATAGATTGAAAGCAATTTGGCAAAGCATTTTTAATTGTTGAAATAACAACGAGATAATAACATAATAACAACAACAAGAACAACCTGGAAGTGACTAACCCAAAAGTCACAACAACAATAGCATGAACTCCCTGTTCATACCAACCATGTCAAGTTTTAATTAAAGGTTGTAGTCTAGTTCTCACAGGCGTTTCGGCGTGTCCATAACCTAGGGCGAGGCTATTGAATAGTTTTATCCTGCGGGTGTACCACTGTACCCACACGTCAGATCGCCTTTCCTTTAGGCACACTACCTTTGGTATCTTGAAGCGCACTAAGTCCTACGAGACATTTCCAATGGACAATGCTAATTAAAAGTCGCACAACCCACGGGGAGAAAGAGACATCACACAACCTTCCCGGAAGCTAATGCTCCCTCCCACATCACACACACATTTTATTTTTAAAAACACACCAACCGAAAGCGACCCCAATTAACACCGCCCAAAGTACTTAGTCAAGAGGGTTCCATATGCCCTCGTGTGGTTAGCACGCAAAATTGCTCGAACGGTGGCGCAAGTAACTCGGTCATAATGACTCGAGCATACTACCACATTCCAAAAACCGCACCATCCATCCAATATGCCCAAGTCTAAATCAATCCTTTATTTTCAGTTTTGATTTTACAAATCAATCAAAGCACAAGTCTTTGGACATATAGGAGTAATAATCAGTTTTGAGTGATCAAGACCATCGACTAAGTCGATGATCGCCCATTCTACCGATAACTAAGCATGTCTAAGCAATTTAAAGCGAAACTACTAAGTGATAGGAGCTCACCCAACGAGCTCCCACCACAGCAAATAACCTAGGCTCATGGTAGTAGAGGATGAACAATTCCTACAGATTATGCAACTATAGGCTTGCTAGCGACATTTAACACAAAGTAGCATGCATACATAGAAGTAAAACAATATATTAAGCTTTAAAGTAATGGGACAATGTTGGAAATGATCAAACTGCTTGCCTTGTTGCTGGCCAAATTGTGGCGGAGGGTCGCTCTCGGGATCACCACAAATGTCGAAGCTTCTAACGGAAAAGCGAGAAAGAACCGATAAAACGACGAAACACAACAAAGACAGCACAACAAACGAACTCCAAATACTCTGAAATTTCTACAGCAGCAAGACAATGATTTATCATGACTTTAGCAACAATAACCAATTGATTTGGATTCTCAATGCAAAAGATATGATGAAATCAATTCTGCTCAGCCTATTAATTAAAAAATATGTTACTGTTCATCGCAAAATTTTCTAGAATAGCAGTGAAGCTAAAATTTTTATTGTAAAACCAGCACCTCATGAGATGAATAACACAATTGAGTTCACCTCATTTGGAGCTATATTGCACTTTCTATAATCTTTCAAAAACAAGAACTTGAACAAAATTATAATGCACAAGTCCTCATTTTCCTAACAGCAACATGCTCAAAACTAATTTTCACAGTGAGTTCATTAATAGAGGAAACCAACAAAGTTGGTCTCACCCAAAAATAATCTATAGAGCATTAGTTATGTATTTTACAAGTTAAGCATTGATTTAAGTGCACATTTTAAAGTTGGTTTTAAAATCTAATGGCAAACAGTGCTCTGGAGCTGAACTCAACTTACAATCATTTTTGGATTAAAGTCAAGTTCAAGACAGAGCTAACACAATTTGAATGACCTCATTTGGAAATAAAATGAAAGAGATATGAATTTCTAAAGTCTATACCTTATTTGGGTCTATAACTAAGACTTCACCGGAATTTCTAAAACTCACAAGGGTATGGGAGGGCGTGAGCCACAGATCATAGATCTAACGGCTCGAGACCTCCCAGTGAACAACGACACGCTCGGGAGGTCCAGAGGTCTGGACCTCCTAGCAACGCACATCGCGAGGTGAGGGAGGTCGGGGCCGTGATGCGAAATCCAGCGGACCACAACACAGAAGGAGGTCCGGAGCGGACCAGATCTAAGGGAGGTCCTCAGCGGTTGAGATCTTCCAAAGGAAGGTCCAAACTATCAAGATCTCCCCAAGGAAGATCTACATCGTCAAGACCTCACAGAGGAGGTCTGGGACGGTCCAGATGTTCAAGGAGGTCCTCGATGGTTCGGATCGTCAGGGAGGACCTTGACGGTCAAGATCTACCCGGGAGGTCATGAGCAGCTGAGACAACCTAGGGAGGTCCTAACGTCCACGAGACCTCCGTGGGAGGTCTCGACGGCCACGATTGCGCAAGGAGGTCTTGGGCGCTCGGATCTCCTCGGAGGAGGTCATGGAGGTCCTGACCAGGCGCCTTAACTTCGCGCACGCCGCTTGGACATGAATAAATCTGCGCTTTGGACATCAAGGAGGTCAGCAGCGGAGGTCTTAAATGCGCACAAGAGACAGGTTCAATGGCATTCATTGCTAACCCCATAATTGCAATGATTGGGCATTTAAAATGGTGAATTTATGTCCTAAAACGACAATGACACGCTCGGGGCGTCCGACAAAATCCCGCAAAAGATGTGGTCATCGCCGGCGATGTAGACCTCATGGCGAGATCAATGGTACCGTTGGGTCCGCAATAACCATGCGCACCAAAGGACCTCCTCTCAACGGCGGCGACGCCTTGAGCAGCCGTGGAGCCGAGAGGACAACGAAGACAAGCACACGGCAAAATCCAAAATGCAAAAGGAAGCTCGCGCACAATCAGCGGTGCCAAAACTTAAGCTCCGCGACATTCATTCATCTTGGTGCAAGACTAAAGGACTAACGGGGGTGTACACGGAGGTCCTAGGGTCTTTGGGGAGGTTGAGGATGGGAGGACCGTCTTGGGGAGGAAGGGTGCTCCACGGCCAAAGCTTCAACTTCAAGCTCCACTTTGTCCCCTCTGCAAATGCCCAACAATATCAAGTCGGGACTTGGTCCCGGAGGGTAGGGCACAAATGGAAGCAAGGAGGAAAGGTGGGAAACCCAGTGACCCTTGTCCACCGAGGAGCTTCAAGCTCCAAAGAATGGCGGCCAAAGCGACTTTAGCGGTCTAGAGCTCACAAGCACAGAGGTGTGAGCAAAGTGACAATGGTGTGCAAAGGAAGCCAGGAAAACCGTGGGGGTGGTTTTATCCTAGGGCAATTGAGGTCTTAGACCACTGGCTAAGCTCATGGTGAGCTTGGCCCATGGCATGGTCTATGGAGTTGGACAGGATGTAAAGTTGACGGGGTGACAGGCCTGGGCTGACCTGAAAGGCGGAAAGCTGACCTGCATTAAATGCGGGTCAGCAGAGAGCTGTTAAAGGTGCACAGAGGCCTGGCGCGCATTAACTCCACCGCTCAGAGCACGCATGCGCGCCAGAGGAAGGAGAAGAACAGGGGAGGTCCTTATGACCGTTGGATAAGACCTGGGGAGGTCCTAACCATCGGATCTCATTTTCGAACCGTTATGTTTTAAGTGGTGGGAGGAGGTCCCACCACACGATCAAGGTGGGGAGGTCGTGGCCTCCGATTTCATAATCGAGAAAACGACGC
The DNA here is from genome assembly GCA_036346405.1 of Phyllostachys edulis. Taxonomy (NCBI): domain Eukaryota; kingdom Viridiplantae; phylum Streptophyta; class Magnoliopsida; order Poales; family Poaceae; genus Phyllostachys; species Phyllostachys edulis. The sequence continues at coordinate 70,976 of JAYEVD010000849.1, read as the reverse complement.
GGGGGAAAGGGACAGAGGTCCAAAGCGTTGGATCTCCATCCAGCGGTGTGGACCTCCGGTGAGGACTTAACATACGCGATCAAAAAGACATGAGGGAGGTCATGGCCTTTGGATTTAAATGCAAGAACCTTGACTTGATGGGGAGGTCGATATGATGCGCAGGCAAGGGAGGTCGGGACCGTTAGATTTAGATCTAAGGGTTCGATCAAAAGAGGTGGAGGTCTGAGCTTGCAACGCACAAGGGAGGTCATGGCCTTTAGATTTAGATCTAAGGCTCACGATCTCACGTCTTGTTGGGAGGTCTCGTGCGCATGAGACAAAAAGGAGGTCGTGGACCGTAGATTTTAATCTAACGGTGCACAACAAAAGATGGGGAGGTTGTGAGTGCTTGATAGCAGGGGAGGTCGTGTTGTTGGATTTGATCCAATGGCTCGACCTTGGTTAGATGGGAGGTTTGCTTAGTTTAACAGTGAGGGAGGTCGGGGCCATGGATCTTGGATCCAAGGGCTATGACCTCACGCAGCGGGAGGACTGTTGAGTATGTTGAGGAGGAGGTCGTGGGCGTTGGATTTGATCCAACGGCTCACGACCTCAACAAATGGGATGACCTTCTGCGATGGTTTAACAATGTGAGGAGGTCTTTGAGGTTGAACACACAGGAGGTCATGACAAGGATCAGCGATCCAACAAGAATGACCTCATGAGGCGGAGGTCTTTGCGGTGTTAATCGGAGGAGGTCGTGGCGGTTGGATGTAAATCCAGCGGCTGCGACGATCAAGTGGAGATGAGGTCTCACGAGGTGCGGAACACGGTTGGGCCGGACCGACTTTGAACATAGCTAGCCAAGGAACAGTGTAGGCTTTTAAATTTAGTTTTTAACAATGAAACTTAGCAGAATTATTTGAGATAGCAATTGAACTCCAAATTTGATGAAATTTTAACTGGAGCTTGCTGACAATGGGATCAACCTTGCATAAAATTTCCAGAGGTTATTATGCAATGCATTTTCTCAGGAAATTCATGAAGGTTGTTTAAAGGATTGTTTTGCCTCCAAAATTATCATCAAGTATTATAACTCATGATATTTTTAGAGGGGTCCCAAATCAGTTTTTGGGACCAAGAAAATATATTCCAAATGTTTGACACAAGATTTAAGATAATTGGAAAATGAGTTTGATTTTTGGTCAACAAGAGCTTTGTGCTTTTGGATTACACAACTCTTGGACAAGAATTTCATAAGATCTCAGGGTTTTTCAAGATGTGAGAAAAAATTTTAATTTCTACACATATAATTATACTTGATTAACCCTAATTATACATTTGGGATGTTACAGATTGAGAGGGTCAACTGAGGCAGAGAGGAGGGATAGGAGGTGGGCGGAAGGAGCGGCAAGCGACGGCAGTGCAAAGAGGAGCGGTGACCGGAGCGATTCCACGGAGGAAGGAACAGGAGGCTTGGGAGGCTTCATCGGGCGGAGAGACCGATAGAATTAGAAGGAGACGCAAGGAGGAGCACGCAATCGCTTGCAGGCGCGAGCAACACACGCGTGATCGAGCGGCCGGAGCTTTTCGAGGCGGCGTGGACGCGCTGGTAGGCCAGCAATCCCAAGAGCTTTAATAAAGGTAAGATGACCATCAACGTACTACAGATGGCCGCTAAGCGCTTATAAAAATTAATAATCGGCCATTTCAAGTGCTTAATTAGTTAGTAACCGCTCCAAATTAACCTACACCGTTGGAAAGGAAAGGCGCCTGCATCACTGCATTTTTTTGTGGAAGAAAACTGCCGTCTGCACATCTCGTGAAGCAAGCAGCTTAGCCTAGGAACAGAAGTGCTGATTTTTAACTTACATAGCACCTGATTTATTACAATCTGCGTGTTTTTTCGCGCTCTTCGCTTCTGGATGCACCAACTTCTCACAGGCTTTTTAGGTCGTGCAAATTATGACGAGCACAGTGTATTTGGTTCTTCAGACAAGTTAACGCACAGTGTATTTGGTTCTTCAGACAAGTCAACTCTGATTATCCTTTTGCTTTTAACGAGCTCAACTGAACTGGACTACCCCTAGCTATTGTGTCCTGTACTGTCTGTCTGAATAATTTGACTAATCATTTCTTTCTTGGTAATGATCCCATTAGCCTCTCTGTGTTCTTTACATCTCGGAGTGCCTTTCCAAGGACTGCTTCCTGGTGCATTACTGCCTGCACAAACTTTCTTAGCGATTGCCTACACGGATCATGATTTGGTTATTCTTTCTCTTCGCTGATTCTTTTTTTCTCTGAAGAATCTGACGACAAAAATCTTATCTTCACCTGTGCACAGCGTTTTCCTCCTTCAAGTTTGATTCCACTGATTTGGAACTCACCAAAGCATACAAGTGCCAGCTAATGTCGCACAGAGATGCAGGTATGGCTCCATTTGCTCAGTGTTCTTTTACTTTTAGCATTCTTCAGTTCTGATCCAGACATATTTGATGCATACGCCCATGATCGGAGAAAGAACACATGATGTCGTCATTCGACCACTGCATGAGTCTCCTCATCAACGTCGTTATGCCAAGGCGAGCGGTTCTCGTGAGAATCTTGTTAGGCTTATTAAGGCCTCGTTTGGAACCCGACAATTATTTCACATGAAGCAATTCAATTCCTGTATGTATCAGGAAAAATTCCAGCGTTTCCAGCGGGGCCTAAGTGACTTTCTTTAGTGTAATGAAGGCATTTGAGAGATTGAGTCCCCTATTTTCTTGATAAAATTAAAAGCTAGCCATGAATATACGAAAGTATGGATATCATGGAGATATGTTCATGATCTTAGGATGATGTTACAATTAGCAATGATATTAAGGGTTTGTCAAAATACGTGTTTTCGGCAAAGTTCAGTTTCTATCACGCAGTAGGCGGTCAGACCGGCCATCTCTAGTGGTCAAACCGGTCTGGGCTTTGGCCAAAAGGCTGGTGGTCAGACCGGCCAGGAGGCGGCGGTCTGACCGACCATAAAAGTTTTGTTGAATTTTGGATCGGACAAAAAATAGAGGGTGTAGACAAGAGAGGAGATTCTTCTACACTTAGTCTCATAATTTTTGGAGTTTCAAGGTTTCGGATTTCCAGAGAAGAAATTTGGCTAAGTTCCTTTGCTGGGCGGTCATACCGGTTAGGTGACGGTCAGACCGGCCAAGAGGCGGTCTGACCGGCCATGGGTGGCAGTCTGACCGGTTTTGACTTGTTCGCCAGCCAGCTTGGCGGCGATGTATTGTTGGTTAGGTCAAATTCAAGGGTTTCAGTGCATATCTGTGTGCACGATGCATGTTTTGACTAACGTGGGTCAAGTTGCGAAGAACATGTTTTCGGAATCGATTTCTTTGTCTATTGTTGTGCAGAAAGCTTGGAGGTCAACGACAGTCAACGGCGAGGATGATCAGGACTAGGTTTGAAGAGCTGAGGTTCAGAACGATCGAGTATGCCGGGTGAAGTCAGAAGACTCAAGTATGGCGCAAAATGGACAAGGATGATCGGACGGGAAGTTCGGTGCGACGGGTTGTGTCAATCGGTGTGGGGGGTCGGTGCAAGATTATCACATAAGTAGATAAGTTTTCTTTTGAAACAACCCATGACTACCCTGGTCACAACCCAGGCAACTCACGACCACCCTGGTCGTGAGCTAAACCACTCACGACCACCCTGGTTATGAGTCAGACCACTCACGATCAACCTGGTCGTGAGCTAGACTACTCCAACAAGTTTTGAGAAAGTCTACCCCTTGCGTGAAATCACCGGGCATGTCCGTAATCGGGGACACGACTATTGAATAGATTTACACTCTGAGAGGTTATGCGGCTTTACCCACAAGACACGAGTTCTCTAGTTTGTTTGGCACCCGTCGATGCCCCTGCTCACTTCCTTCGGTAAGCAGGCTAGAGCTCATGACAAGGCCTTTACAAGGTTCTACTTTAACTCAATTCTGTGCGCTAATGTTTCGCCTTTCTGGCCCCCTCTTGCGCCAAGTGTGGGCGTCTAACCCAGGTCCTTCCACACTTCCTCCAAAATGGAACTGAATCAAAGCATTACTAATTAGTTGGCCAGGTCCACCCAATCCTAGACATGTGGTTGCACGGTGTGGCCCGGATCGAACTCTTACAAGGTTAAGTCCTTAGTGGGTGCTCAAGCGAGACCCCCTCATCCCAGTGTGCTTTTTGCACCCCCTTTACTGCACGATCACTCGCCCGAGTAAAAACATTTTGGGTTCAACCCGGCCAATGACCACCCTGGTCATGGCGACACAAATTTCATTAGCGGCCACGCAGGCCAGGGTAACGCTTACCAAGACAACACATGCCAAGACAATACGTGCCACAATTCCATAATTTCTTAGTCAAATTTAACATCTTTGAGACAAGTGATCGAGACAACGCATAACAAAGCAGGTCTAAACAAGATACGCACCCATGTTGGTTATCACAAGGAGGTCCAACTAAGATACCCAACCTATGGTGGTCCAAAGGTACATAACGACATGTAAAACACAATTATCCAAGGGGTCATACTGCCAAGTAGGTATTTAGCTAATTCCCAAACCATTTTTATACAAATAGCCATGCATGTTGATATAAAACAAAGTAATTTCGTAAAACTAGGTTCAATATGATCAAAGGTCTACGACTTGCCTTCGATGTAGAGCTAAGGTTCTTCGATAGAGGTTGCCGGGTCCACGAACTCTTTAGTGAAGCCGGAATCTACACATGCGAAAAAGAGCCAAATAAATACAACGAATTCAAATAAAAACCAAAACTACCAAATAAGAACCAAAAGAGAAACACTGAAACAGAAACGGGCTATCGGGAGGAGGTCCTGGGGAGGAGGTCCAAAGGAGGAGGTCCTGAGGAGCAGGTCCACAGGAGGTCCAAAGGAGGAGGTCGTGAGTAGGAGGACCACAGGAGGAGGTCCAACGGAGGATACGACTACCCACGTGGTTGTAAAGAGATACAACCACGCAACGAGGTCGTGAGAGCAAAAGAGAACAAGGCGCGGAGGAACTCACCCAAACCCAGAGAGAGAAAGAGAAAAGACTGGAGAAGAATGGCGAATGGCGCAGGTGCTCCGGCGAACTCTGCGGCGGCGAGGAGGTCGAGGACGACGCAAGCTCCAGCGGGCTCCTTGGCAACGAGGAGGGCTCCAGTGAACTCCTTGATGAAAACTCCAAGCACGGAAACTAGGGTGAGAGCAAGAGAGAGCCGGGTGAGGAAAAGGTGATGTTGGATGGCTGCTCAGGCTTTTATAGCCAGGGGGAAACGAAGAGCAGCTGAGAGACTCAAAGACATACGTGTTTGAAGGTAGGTGAAGGAGAAGATGGGAGCAGGTCTGGGAGGAGACAAGAGAGGAAATGGCTATCGAAAAAGCAGCTGACATTTAATACTGACACAACAACATTTAATCGCTAAGACCTTTGTGTCAAAAGTGACACAACGGGAGGAAGAAAAAAAGTGAACAGAGCTAACAGGTGGGGTCAGTCAACTCGGAGAGGTGGTCCAACCAAAGGGAAGGTCAATACCAAAGGGGAGGTCGTGACCCAAGGGGAGGTCGCGGGCAAAGGGGGAGGTCGTGACCCAAGGGGAGGTCGCGGCCTAAGGGGTGGTCTTTGCAAAAAGACCAAGAAGGTGGTCACGGCACAAAGGGGTGGTCTTTGCAAAAAGACCAGCTCCAGGACTACTGGGGAGGTCTAAAATGAGAGAGAGGTCCAAACCACAAAGGAGGTCTAAACCCAAAGGGAGGTTCCAACGAGATGAAGGTCAAAGAAAGGCGCGGCGAAGCGGGGCTGTTCGATTTTGATCGGGCGGTTCAAAAAGAGGTGAACGTTCGGGCCAGTTGAACGCGCCAGCCAGATCGGGCCGTCCAACATAGATCGGATGGTTCAAAGCGAAGGGGACGTTCGGACTAGCCGAATGTGCCAATAGGATTGGGCCGTCCAACGCAGATCGGACGGTCCGCGACGAAGGAGACGTGGAGCTGAGCCGCGCGAGAGGAACGAAACGAACAGAGAAAGGGAAATCAACACTAGAGAACCCCAGCAACTCAAAAAGCAACCAAACTCGAATTAGTTGAAGTTGGATTAGTTCATATTGAAGCATGGCAAATTTTTGAAATCTCCAAGTTAAGCTTGAGCAATTCGACAAAACCAAATGGTTATTTTTGCTTTTGAAAACTCAGAAACGCAAGACTCGGAAACTCAGAAAACTTAGGACGTTACATAGGACCAAGCACATTGACATTCGTTATCACTTCCTTAAAGACCATATAGAGAAGGGTGATATTATGCTACATTTGTGGAGTCTAAGGCTCAGTTAGCTGATATCCTCACCAAACCTTTAGACCCAACTAGGTTTGCCACCTTGGGGAGTGAGTTAGGGTAATTTATCCCTATGGGTTGGTTTGAGGGGAGTTGGTTCTTTTTGAGCTTTCCTTATTCATCTGTTCTTTTCCTTGATCTTATTTTGAACTTACCGATCATTTGATCTTTTTAGGCCTTTTAAGTTTTTCTTGCATCTCATTGTATCATATTTCGTTCATATAAAAATCACAAAAAAGATACATTGTAATGTAAGCTTTACTACTTGTCCTTTAAATTGACAAAGCTTTGCTTATTACCCTTTTGAGCTTTAGTTTTTCACTTTTTGCTCAGTTCCATGTCTAGTTCCTTGACTTGCTAGAATTATTATGCTTTCACATGTATAGCTAAGTCTTTGCTAAATGAGCTAGAACTTTAAGACAACTTAAACTAAAAATTGTAATTTGTAGATCTTTTAGATAGTTGCACAATTAGTGATCTTTTTGTGACATTGACCCTGTCAAAATTGCTTTATTAGCTATTGAATCTAGGATTGAATATTTCTTGAGCTTCTTGTTCCTTTGTGAATCTAAAAACTGCTCTTGTGCAAAATAAAAAATAAAATTTCAAAATTCTCATGTGGTTAAATTGTGCCAAACTATTCTCACGAGACTGCATGTGAAATACATGAACTTGGAGATAGTTTGATGATCCAGACGATCTCATGTGGACTGCTTGTCAAAATTGACATGAACCTCAAGATTTGTCGTCTTGGTTGAAGCTTAGGAAGAGTTTGTGGATGGCTTCTAGTCTAGGATCTTCTTCACTAAGGTAGACCTTTAATCAGCATCAATACTCATTGCAAATAAAAACTGCTGTAAAAAGTGGGTGATTAAGGTATTGTGAGCAAAATTATTCTATTTAGGACTTTTTGTCTCTAGGATAGTCGTTGTTAGCTTCATGATCTCACATTGACATTCTGACATGGCCATTATCACTTTAGGATCACTGTTGAAGAACTTGCTAAATTTGCGACTTTGCTTAAATTGTTACAATTCATCGTTTTATGTTGAGCCTTCTAGCTTAGCTTTGATATATATATATATATATATATATATATATATATATATATATATATATATATATATATATATATATATATATGTGTGTGTGTGTGTGTGTGTGTGTGTGTGTGTGTGTGTGTCTTAACATGATCTTGCTAGCGCGTTCGGGCTCGATGTGTATTGAGTAATAGTAGAAATGCTAGCTTGTTCTTTTGGGTAATCTCCAAAGTCGCTTGTACTAAAATTGAAATACAAAAATGAAGTCACTCTATTGCATTTCATGCATACTTTTTCTTATTCTTTTTCCTCATTTCGCATTTGTCATCCTGGATGACAGAAGGCGTGATTCCTTGATCACTCCATTGTCCAAGGGGGAGAAGATATAACAAAAATGTTAAAAGGGGGAGCTACTTGGAGAAAAAGGAAGAAAATGAAATTTTCAAAAAAAAATGATGATCATAGTGAGGGGAGTATTTAAATTGCATTCTTACGATCTTATGGCCATTTCTAAACTTGAATTGTAATTCTTGGAACCTCACAATGATCAAAGGTCAAATTGAACACTTGTTCTTTCATAAGTTGAACACTTTTTCTTTCATATGGATCTTAAGTGAGATTTTGACCCTTCTCTAGTTATTGAAGCTTTCTTGCTTTCTTTTGGTTTATCTCACTTGCCTATGCTAATTTGAAGCCAACTTGGCCATTTCCATTGCATTATCTTTCTTACAGACAAAGTTGTGCCTTTGCGTGAAAACGTGAGTATTTTTATTTTTCAAACCTCAAACTTACAATTTTTGGAAATTGCCCATGTGTTCATCAAGTGGGAGATTGTAGATATCATAGGAATATGTTCATGATCTTAGGATGCTGTTACAATTGGCAATGGTATTGAGGGTTTGTTGAAACACGCGTTTTCGGCAAGTTCAATTTCTATCAGGCAGTAGGCGGTCAGACCGGCCTTTGTGGCGGTCTGACCGGCCATTTCTGGCAGTCAGATCGGCCTGGGCTTTGGCCAAGAGGCTGGCGGTTAGACCGGCCAGGAGGCGGCGGTCTAACCGGCCATAAAGGTTTTGTTGAATTTTGGATCGATCCAAAAAATAGAGGGTGTAGGCAAGAGAGTGGATTCTTCTACACTTGGTCTCATAATGTTTGGAGGTTTGAGTCAAAAGTTCTATTCGTTTGAAATTTCCAGAGAGGAAATTTGGTTAAGTCCCTTTGTTGGGTGGTCAGACCGGTCAGTTGTCGGTCAAACCAGCCAAGGGGCGGTCAGATCGGCCATGGGGGTCGGTCTGGCTGGTTTTGACTTGTTCGCCGGCCAGCTTGGCGGCAATGTATTGTTGGTTAGGTCAAATTCATGGGTTTCAGTATATATGTGTTGCATGATGCATGTTTTGACTAACGTAGGTCAAGTTGCGAAGAACTTGTTCTCGGAATCGATTTCTTTGTCTATTGTTGTGCAGGAAGCTTGGAGGTCAACAACGGTCAACGGCGAGGATAATCAGGACTAGGCTTGGAGAGCTGAGGTTTAGAACGACCGGGGATGACGGGTGAAGTCAGAATACTCAAGCATGGCGCAAAATGGACAAGGATGACCGGATGGGAAGTTCGGTGCGACGGGTTGCATCAATCGGTGCGGGGGTCGGTGCGAATGCCATGGTGGTTTCGGTGGGAGCCGTATGGGAGACTTGCCGACATGAAGAGAGCCGTTGATCAACCTACACATAGCGAAGCATGGGATTGCTTCATGAAGATTGGACTCGGTCTTTGGAGAAAGATCGAGGAGGGGTATTTGATGGATTTTTGCTAAACTGTGGTGCAAGACAGCGCAAAGAGAAGTGGTTTAGGTCAAGAGAAGATGAAGACGATGCTTTGAAATACGTGCGTAAGTGAAACCCGTTTATGTGTGCACTTAATGGGTGCCCATTAGGAATGTCCTTATAGAAGCTAGCATCTACTATAAATAGGAGAGGGTGCTGGTTGTGCACCCACAACCCTTGTATTGAAGAAACCCTAGTTTGTGTTTAGGGAGAGGAAAGTGGAGAGGTTAGGGTTCTAGAGAGTTGGATTGATTGTGTGCTCAAGTATTGAGCTTTTGTCCTCCTAGATGGAGTGACTGTAAACCAACATCAATCTCAAATTAATCCAAGCAAGATTCCTCAAGATGAGTCTCTTCTTATTCTTGCTCTCTCTTTTGTGATTTTGGGGCTTTCTTTGATCCTTTGGCTTTTTTTTGGTTTCTAGTCTGGATCTTACTTGCTGTGACATGTGGGAATGAATCTAGGATCATCTTTTACCCACGAGCAAGTTTTTGGATCATATTTTGGTTTTGACTCGATTTTGAAGCAACCACCACTCAAACGGAAAAAATGTCAAAACTTCGGCAATGATCTTCACGAATGTTGATTGGAATAGGTTCCTGACATCCTAGAGAAGGTATGTTTCAAGTTTCGTGAAGTTTGGAGTTGTGGATCAAAAGTTAGACCAATTTGTGATTTTGAGTTCGAGCTGATTTTACTGTTTATTGGGCTGGAGGTCAGACCGCCCCATGGAGAGGTCAGGCCACCCCTTGGAGAGGTCAGATCGCCCCATAGAGAGGTCAGACCACTAGGCTGAGATGTCTGACCGCCCAACTCTTTTATGAATTGAGTTTTTGGTGTTTTTGGTTGTTTTGTTTCAGGGTTTTGATTGAATTCAATACAAGTTTTCTGTTGTGCTTGTACATTGATCTTCATAACTCTCATAGCTATTGGAGTGAAAATCATGTTGAATCTGATCAAGGTGAAAAAGCGACAGTACTCCTATTCACCCCCCTCTATTCGCATTTTTGGTCCAACAAGTGGTATCAGAGCCGGTTAGTTCACTCTTGATCTTAACCGGTCATTGAACTTGACGATGGAGAAGTACTCTACCAAGCCGCATATCTTCAATGGGCTCGACTATGCCTATTAGAATAATAGCACGCGTGTTTACCTTCGGAGCGAAGGTCAAGCCATATGGGAGGTTGTTCGAGCCCCACTTGTTTTGCCCGAGGTTGCTACGCCGGCTTCAGCAGCCCTCTTGGCTAACAACCATAAGGCAAAGAACCTCCTATATGTCGGCCTTGGTAGACAGGAGTATGACAGGATTTGTCATCTTGAGACCGCGCACGAGATTTGGCATACCCTCGAAATCTACCGTGAGTGTTCGTCTCAAATTAAGCAAGTACGCCAGATGGTCTTCAAGCGAGAATACAACAAGTTCGATATGCGTCCTGGAGAGAGCATCGATGATGTATTCTCTCACTTTAACAAGGTGTTTAATCAGTTGAGAGCAGTTGACATCGAGTACTCTCTGTCCGAGAATGCCACCCACCTCTTGGATGCAATCAACACCAAGGAGTGGGAGATGAATGCTACTGCCATTGAGGAGAATGTCAATCTCTCTGATCTCACTTTAGAGCTACTCTATAGCAAGCTCAAGACTCGTGAGATCAAGAGAGTTGATTATCCTAAGAAGGAGAATATGGCTTTGGTAGCTGATCCTCTTAAGAGAACTTCTAATGGGACTTCTGAATCTTCATCTGAATTTTCACTTGCTTGTTTATTTTGAATCCATGAAGAGGAACTTGAGAGTATTCCTAAGACTGAGTTAGCCATCCTAGCCAAAAAAATTCACACAGGCCTATAACAATGTGAGAAATAAGAAGAGAGGCGGCCCTGTGACATGCTATGAGTGTGGAGAGCTCTACTATATCCTGACAAACTGCCCCAAGCTAAAAGGGAACGGCAACCACAAGGAGGAGAAGGCAACTTGGAGGAAGCCTCAAGGGAACAAGCCCAAGTTTGATGCTGCCAAACTCATGAAGGCTGCTCACCGGGTCCTTACCGCTTTTGGAGAGCAATCCATGAGCGATGTGGACTCTAGGAGCGAGGAGCGCAAGGAGGAGAAGGCCCCTCAAGACAAGAAGAAAGGAAAGGCAAAGGACTTCACATGCATGTGCTTCATGGTCAACTCCGTCGACATCAATAACATCGATGAGGTACCTCCATCCTATGAAGTTTTCTCTGCTAGATGTGATACCATCTTTGAGCAACTGCTTAGTCAGGATAAGGCGTAAAAGTTCACTATGGCTAGGAATAAGGACTTAGAGTCACAGTTGATAATAGGGGTGAAAATGGATTGGATAGTTTCCGACTGATTCGGACGGAAACAGATTCGGATTATGTCAGATCAGAATTTTCTCGGATAATTTTCGGATCGGAAACGAATTCGAATTTTTTTTTCTAAACTAAACGAATCACTAGTAGGCATGCTATCCGGCGAATCTGGATCTGAACATGGATTATCCGGATAAGATGATGTCTAGATATCCGGATTTTGGCCCAAAAAAGAAAACGAGATTTTAAATGATTTAGAATTTGAAAATGCAACAAATCAAATAGCCTTTTAGAAAATATCAAATAGAGTTAAAAAATCTAAAAAAAATCACAGAAATTCTTTGAATTATTTTGAACTTAATAAAATTAATTCCAACTTAAAGTTAGTTTTTATTTTTGCACATAAATTAGTTTTAATTTTCGAAAAATAGGAAAAACATTTTTAAAATCCGAGAAAATTCAAGAAATTAATTAAAAATTCCCTTTTCACTTTAAATTCAATAAAATCCTAGAAAACTCAATAAATTTTGTTTTTGACATTAAAAACAAGGAAATTAAATAATTGTCTTTATTTATTATTATTTTTAACCAAGAAAACTCTTTTAAATCTCATAAAATCCAATAAAATAATAAATTTATTAAATTTATTTTTGGTAACATACTTTGGGATATTACAGGTCATTTCTTGATATAGATTAACGATTCGGCATGATCGAGTGTTAGTGTGAACTAAGTTTTATATATGTATGTGATGAACTAAGTATGAATGCGTGATGACTTGTGACCTTGTGAGTTATGACTTATGAGCTAAATATGGTAAACTAAGTGTTATGTTTATGATGAACTAGTTAATGTAGCTTGCTAGTACACCAATATTATGTGTGGTTACTGAAAATATGAACAATTCATGAATGTTTGTACCAAATAAACTAATTATATGTTTTCGTTAATTTATGGCATACAATTTAAGGGGTTTTTATGTTAAAAAATATCCGCTTATCAGATTCGTTTCGATTCAGATTAGCTCCGTATTCAGTATTCGATATTATTCAATATCAGATTCATATCCGGGGTATTAGTATTAGTATCCAAATCCAAATCCGGAAAAAATGAAAACAAATATGGCAAAGCCATTATCCGTCAAATATCCGATCTGTTTTCACCCCTAGTTGATAATCTCACAATAGAACTTGTGAATGCTAAGAATCTTGATCTTGATGAATTTTCATCCCGCTATGCGTTACACTCTGAACTTGCTAAATTATAAAATGCTCATGATGTTGCCTTGCACCAACTAGAAAATATTAGGGTGAGTTAATTGAAGTTAAATCGCTCCATGTGAAAAATGCTTAGAATCTAGCAAGTTGGTAAACCGATAAGGTTGGGTCTAGCCTTGCTCTTTACCTTAGAACGTGAACATGAAATAAAAGACATATTAGAAGAAATTAGAGCTAAGTATGTCAAGCTTAAGTACAAAATTGATTCTGCTCCTTGTGCTTCATGTGAAGCCCTTTAGCTTGAAGTTGCTATTCATAAGGAGAAGCGTGTTAGAGCTATTAAGGCCAAAACTTGTGAATCATGTTTTAATCTTGGAAAAGAGAATGCTTATCTTAAGGATACATTAGAAAATTCTCTAAGGGTAAGAAAGCAGTTAAACATGATTCTTGACAAGTTAAAAACTCCTTATAAAAGCAAGGGTTAGGATACAATTTTGCCTAAGGCAAGTCCAAGACAAATGTCATTCAAGTCTTGGAAAATGGCTTAGTTGAGTTCAAAACCCAACCTGCAAAAACCATTTTCAAATCTGCAGGTTTTGCCCAACCATTTTTTCAGCCAAAAGGTGCTTCTCCCAGTGGTACCAAGTACCATTGCACTTATTACAAGAAGGATTGGCATTTACTTGAGTTCTGTTGGTGTAGGTTGAAAAATGTTAGGAAAAATCTTGCTAGAATTTCATCTCATCAACCTAGAGCCTTCATGAGACACGGTCATCTAGAAAAGAAACCCGGACTAGGATTTGTTTCAAATGCTCAACATCATCATGTTCCTAGACAGGATGCTTCTCATGTTCGTGTAACCATTGCTCATGATAGAACCTCAAGTAGGATCAAGACTAGCAATTCTGCGGTTCATACTACTCGCAGACGTGTGTCTCAATAATAGGTTCCCAAATCATATTTAACTAACCCCAGTATTGAGACATATCGATCTTTTATGCCTTGATTTTTAGGATGGCCGTGGAAGGGGGAAGAACACGTGGTTCGTCAACTCCGGCTGTTCATGCCACATGACCGGAGACTCAAGATGGTTCACCTCTTTCACGTGGTCGACGAGTGATGACTTCATCACCTTAGGAGATGATACACACGGACGGATTGAAAGAACGAGATCAATCAGGGTGAATGACAAGTTCATCCTTAAGGACGTCGCCCTTGTGGACAAGCTAAGGTACAACCTGCTTTCTGTCTCGTAGCTTCTTGATGATGGCTATGAGACTAGATTTAAGAAAAATACTTGTCGTGTGCTTCATTCAACTGGTGAGCTTGTTTTTGGGATTTTTAGAGTTGGTAGGATCTTTGGAGCTGACTTTTCTGAATATCTTGCTGGATCTCTCAAGTGCTTGATTGCATCTTCTTTTGAGTTCCGGCTTTGGCACCGTCATTTGGGGCTCATTGGTTTTGATTATCTGACGCGAGTTAGCAGCCTTGATCCCATGAGAGGTTTGCCCAAATTAAAAACCGTCAAGGATATTGTATGTGCGCCCTGTAGGCATGGCAAACAAGTTGCTGCCTCACACCCTTCATTGACTATGATCATGACTAACGGACCAGGACAGTTGCTTCACATGGATACTGATGGTCCTGCTAGGGTTCGATCAGCTGGTGGCAAATGGTATATTCTTGTCATAGTCGATGATTTTTCGAGATACTCTTGGGTGTTCTTCTTGCTTCGAAGGATGAATCTTATGATAATTTTCATGATCTTGTCCTTCGCTTGGCTTCTAAACTCCCTGGTGCCTTGAGAGCAATTCGCATTGACAATGGAACGGAGTTCAAGAATACCTCATTTGTCTCTTTCTGTGCTGAGCGTGGTATTTAGCATCAGTTCTCTTCTCCACACGTCCCTCAACAAAATGGCGTGGTGGAAAGGAAGAACAGAACCTTAGTTGAGATAGCTAGGATGATGCTAGATGAGTATAGCACTACGAGGAGGTTCTGGGCCGAAGCTATTGTTATAGTTTGCCATATTTCCAATTGTGTCTTCTTGAGACTGTCTTTGGGCAAGACATCATATGAGCTTCGGTTTGGAAGAAAATCCTCTGTTTCTCATTTTTGAGTTTTTGGAGCTAAGTATTTCATTCTCAAGACAGTAAATCTAGATGAATTTGAGTATAGGACTTTTGATGGTTTATTTTTGGGTTATCCTGCACATTCGAGGGGTTTTTAATGTTAAAACTATCGTTGTTCAGGAGACATGTAATGTTACTTTTGATGAGACTAGCCCTAGAGCTAGATCAAATGCTTCAGGTGACACACGGGTGACAGAGAGCATCTTTGTGGAGGAAGATGATGATGGAGCCGATGATGCTTTTCCACTTGCTGCTGACTCTTCTATTCCAGCTCAAGAACCTGCTTCGACTAATTCACATCTAGTTGAGGCTCCTGCTGCATTTTCATCATCAGTAGTACCTGCGGAAGCCGAAGAGATGCTATCTCCCTAGGTGCTCCACTTCACATTCAAAGGCGTCACCCTCCGGATCAGATGATTGGTTATCTTCATGAGCGAGTCACTCGCTCCAGGTATCATGATCCTAGTCTCTACTCTCATTCTGCATTTGTTACTTCTTTTGAACCCCATGATATATCACATGCTTTATCTGATTCTAGCTGGGTTAATGCCATACATGAGGAGTTAGAGAACTTTGAGAGGAACATGGTCTGAAACCTAGTAGAGCCACTTAGCGGTCATAATGTGATAGGAACCCGTTGGGTATTCAAAAACAAACAAAATGAGGATGGTTTTGTGGTTAGAAACTAGGCTAGATTGGTAGCTCAGGGTTTTAGCCAAGTTGAGGGGTTAAACTTTGATGAAACCTTTGCTCCTGTTGCTAGATTAGAAGTCATTCGCATTCTACTTGCATTTGCTGCATCTAAGGGCTTTAGGCTGCATCAGATGGATGTCAAGAGTGTATTTCTGAATGGTTATATAGAGGAGGAAGTGTATGTTAGGCAAGCCCCAGGCTTTGAGAATCCTAAGCATCCACATCATGTTTTTAAGCTATCCAAAGCCTTATATGGTCATAAGCAAGCCCCTAGAGTATGGTATGATAGACTTAAGACCTTTTTACTTAAGAATAATTTTGAGATGGGTAAGGTAGACTATACTCTATTCATTCTTAGGCATGGCAATGACTTCTTGCTTGTTCAGATTTACGTAAATGATATTATCTTCGGTGGTTCTTCTCATGCTCTTGTTTCCATTTTTTCTGAGACCATGCCCAAAAAATTTTAGATAAGTATGATGGAATAACTCAACTACTTTTAGGGGCTTCAAATTAAGCAATGCAAGGAAGGGATCTTCATCTATCAGACAAAGTACACTAAGGATCTGCTCAAGCGCTTCGAGATGGGTGACTGCAAGCCAATCGCCACTCCCATGTCGACTTCGATTGTTTTGGATCCAGACGAGGAAGGAGAAGCCGTGGACCATCGCGAGTATCGCAACATGATTGGCTCCCACCTGTACCTGACAACCTCAAGACCGGACATCCACTTTGTGGTTTGCCTCTGTGCGAGGTTTCAGGTGTCTCCAAGGACTTCCCATCGCTAAACCATCAAGCACATTTTCAGGTACCTTCACTCTATCCTCCAGTATAACATTTGGTATTCCTGCTCTTCTTCCTTGTCCATTCAGGGGTTTTCGATTACGATTTAGTGAAACATGTCATTGGCTAGATAGAAAGAGTACCTCAGACACTTGTCACTTCTTAAGCACTTCTCTTGTCTCTTAGTCTTCTAGGAAGCAGTCCTCTGTTGCACAATCCACTGCAGAAGCTAAATATATAGGTGCCGCTAGCTGCCGTAGTCAGATTCTATGGATAGTGTCTACCCTTAAAGACTATGTGTTAGCTTTTGATAGTGTCCCTCTTCTCTGTGATAACACTTCTGCCATTAATATTGCTAAGAACCCTGTGCAACATTCTAGGATGTCACGCCCCGGGTAAACCACCCCGAGACTCACTGTGCATTCCGGACTAGTCCCATAATCAGTGGCTGGTCTGCACAGAGATTAACAACGATGTCATCACAACCATATAACAAACTAAAGATGAAGCAGACAAATTAATAATAACAACAACAAAAGACCTTATGGTCAAGCTTTTTACAGAGGTCTTGCCACGCAGGGCTAACAACAAGAGAGAGGTCGTAGCGGAAAACAAAACACGCGGAGACCATTCGACATGCCTACAGGAAATCGAGTCGAGGACATCCTAGCATGCAGGGTCTTCAAAGACCTCCTCTTCGAAGAGGTCGGAGCACCCCGGGAGGTCTTCTTCAGCTACTGATCAACCAAAGGGCACAAGCTATGAGCACTTTGAATGTACTCAGCAAGCCGTAGGGAATTGTATGCAAATAATATTCATGCAAAGCTCAACAAGGACAGCTTTATGGTTACTTTGCAGAAAGTAATATTGAATTGAAATACAATAAATAGATTGTAAAGTACAAGTTGAAAGATTATCACATAAGTAGACAAGTTTTCTTTTGAAACAACCCATGACCACCCTGACCACAACCGGACCACTCCGACCACCACCGTCGTGAGCAGTGCACCTCCACGACCACCCTGGTCGTGAACTAGACTACTCCAACAAGTTTTGAGAAAATCTACCCCTTGCGTGAAATCACCAGGCATGTCCATAACCGGGGACACGGCTATTCGAATAGATTTACACTCTGCAAAAGGTTGTACCGCTTTACCCACAAGACACGAGTTCTCTAGTTTATTTGGCACCCGTCGATGCCCCTGCTCACTTCCTTGGGTAAGCAGGCTAGAGCTCGTGACAAGGCCTTTACAAGGTTCTGCTTTAACTCAATTCCGCTCGCTAAGGTTTCGTCTTTCTGGCCCCCTCTTACGCCAAGTGTGGGCGTCTAACCCAGGTCCTTCCACACTTCCACCAAAACAGAACCGAATCAAAGCATTGCTAATTAGTTGGCCAGGTCCACCCTATCCTAGACATGTGGTTGCACAGTGTGGCCCGGATCGAACTCTTACAAGGTTAAGTCCTTAGTGGGTGCTCAAGCGAGACCTCCTCATCCTAGTGTGCTTTTTGCACCCCCTTTACTGCACGATTACTCGCCTGAGCAAAAACATTTTGGGTTCAACCAGGCCAATGACCACCCTGGTCATGACGCCACAAACTTTATTAGCGGCCACGCAGGCCAGGGCAACGCTTGCCAAGACAACACATGCCAAGACAATACGTGCCACAATTCCATAATTTCTTAGTCAAATTTAACATCTTTCAGACAAGTGATCGAGACAACGCATAACTAAGCAAGATACGCACCCATGTTGGTTATCACAAGGAGGACCAACTAAGATACCCAACCTATGGTGGTCCAAAGGTACGTGACGACATGTCAAACACAATTATCCATGGGGTCATACTGCCAAGTAGGTGTTTAGCTAATTCCCAAACCATTTTTATACAAATAGCCATGCATGTTGATATAAAACAAAGTAATTTCGCAAAACTAGGTTCAATATGATCAAAGGTCTATGATTTGCCTTCGATGTAGAGCTGAGGTTCTTCGATAGAGGTTGCCGGGTCCACGAACTCTTCAGTGAAGCCGGAATCTACACGTGCGAAAAAGAGCCAAATAAATACAACGAATTCAGATAAAAACCAAAACTACCAAATAAGAACCAAAAGAGAAACACTGAAACAGAAACAGGCTCTCGGGAGGAAGTCCTGGGGAGGAGGTCAAAAGGAGGAGGTCCTGAGGAGGAGGTCCAAAGGAGGAGGTCCTAAGGAGGAGGTCCACAGGTGGAGGTCCAGCGGAGGATACGACTACCCACGTGGTTGTAAAGAGATACAACCACGCAACGTGGTCGTGAGCAAAAGAGAACAAGGCGCGAGGAACTCACTGAGACCGAAAAGAGAGAGAAAAAGACCGAGAAGAATGGCGAGCAGCGCGGTGCTCAAATGAACTCTGCGACGGCGAGGAGGTCGAGGACGACGCAAGCTCCTTGGCAACGAGGAGGGCTCCAACGAACTCCTTGGCGAAAACTCCAAGCACAGAAACTGGGGTGAGAGCAAGAGAGAGCTGGGTGAGGAAAATGTGATGTTGGAGGGCTGCTCAGACTTTTATAGCCAGGGGAAACGAAGAGCAGCTGAGAGACTCAAAGACACACGTGTTCAAGGGTAGGTGAAGGAGAAGATGGGAGCAGGTCTGGGAGGAAACAAGAGAGGAAATGGGTATTGTAAAAAGCAGCAGCATTTAATATGACACAACAGCATTTAATGCGCCAAGTTCTTTGCGTCAGAAGTGACACAACGGGAGGAAGGAAAAAAGTGAACAGAGCTGTTAGGTGGGGTCAGTCAACTCGGAGAGGTGGTCCAACCAAAGGGAAGGTCAAGACCAAAGGGGATGTCATGACCTAGGGGAGGTCGTGACCCAAGGGGAGGTCGCGGCCAAAGGGGAGGTCGTGACCCAAGGGGAGGTCGCGGCAATAGGGGTGGTCTTTGCAATAAGACCAGGAGGGTGGTCTTTGCAAAAAGACCAAGAAGGTGGTCGCGGCACAAAGGGGTGGTCTTTGTAAAAAAACCAGCTCTAGAACCATCGGGGAGGTCTAAAATGAGAGAGAGGTGCAAACCACAAAGGAGGTCTAAACCCAAAGGGAGGTTCCAATGAGATGAAGGTCAAAGAAAGGCACAGCGAAGTGGAGCATCCCGATTTTGATCGGGCGGTTCAAAAAGAGGTGAACGTTCAGACCGGTTGAACACGCCAACCAGATCGGGCCATCCAACACAGATCGGATGGTTCAAAGCGAAGGGAACGTTCGGACTAACCGAATGTGCCAACAGGATCGGGCCGTCCAACGCAGATCGGACGGTCCGCGACGAAGGCGACGCGGAGCTGAGCTGCGCGGGAGGAACGAAATGAACAGAGAAAGGGAAATCAACACCAGAGAACCCCAGCAACTCAAAAAGGAACCAAAAATGAATTGGTTGAAGTTGAAATAGTTCATATTGAAGCATGGCAAATTTCCGAAATCTCCAAGTTAAGCTTGAGCAATTCGACAAAACCAAATGGTTATTTTTGCTTTTGAAAAATCAGAAACGCAAGACTCGAAAACTCATAAAACTTGGGACGTTACATAGGACCAAGCACATTGACATTCGTTATCACTTTCTTAGAGACCATGTAGAGAAGGGTGATATTGTGCTACAATTTGTGGAGTCTAAGGCTCAGTTAGCTGATATCCTCACCAAGCCTTTAGACCCAACTAGGTTTGCCACCTTGAGGAGTGAGTTAGGGGTATTTTATCCCTATGGGTTGGTTTGAGGGGGAGTTGGTTCTCTTTTGAGCTTTCCTTATTCATCTGATCTTTTTCTTGATCTTATTTTGAACTTACCGACCATTTGATCTTTTTAGGCCTTTTAAGTTTTTCTTGCATCTCATTATATCATATTTCGTTCATATGAAAATCACAAAAAAGATGCATTGTAATATAAGCTTTACTGCTTGTCCTTTAAATTGATCAAGCTTTGTTTATTACCCTTTTGAGCTTTAGTGTTTCACTTTTTGCTGAGTTCCATGTCTAGTTCCTTGACTTGCTAGAATTATCATGCTTTCACATGTATAGCTAAGTCTTTGCTAAATGAGCTAGAACTTTAAGACAACTTGAACTAAAAATTGTAATTTGTAGATCTTTTAGATAGTTGCACAATTAGTGATCTTTTTGTGACGTTGACCCTGTCAAAATTGCTTTATTAGCTATTGAATATATGATTGAACATTTCTTGAGCTTCTTGTTCCTTTGCGAATCTAAAAACTGCTCTTGTGCAAAATAAAAAATAAAATTTCAAAATTCTCATGTGGTTAAATTGTGCCAAACTATTCTCACGAGACTGCATGTGAAAGACATGAAGATAGTTTGATGATCCAGACGATCTCATGGGGACTGCTTGTCAAAATTGACATGAATCTCAAGATTTGTCGCCTTGGTTGAAGCTTAGGAATAGTTTGTAGATGGCTCCTAGTCAAGGATCTTCTTCACTAAGATAGACATTTAATCAGCGTCAATACTCATTGCAAATGAAAATTGTTGTCAAAAGTGGGTAATTAAGGTACTGTGAGCAAAATGATTCTATTTAGGACTTTTTGTCACTAGATGGTCATTGTTAGCTTCTTGATCTCACATTGACATTCTAACATGGCCATTATCACTTTAGGATCACTATTGATGAACTTGCTAAATTTGAAGCTTTGCTTAAATTGTTACAATTCGTCGTTTTATGTTGAGCCTTCTAACTTAGCTTTGATATATATATGTCTTAACATGATCTTGTTAGCGCGTTCAGGCCTGATGTGTATTGTGTAATAGTAGAAATGCTAGCGTGTTCTTTTGGGTAATCTCCAAAGCTTCTTGTACTAAAAATTGAAATGCAAAAATGAAGTCACTCTATTGCATTTCATGCATGCTCTTTCTTATTCTTTTTCCTCATTTCTGCATTTTTCATCCCTGGATGATAGGAAGACGTGATTCTTTGATGTCTTCATTGTCCAAGGGGGAGAAGATATAACAAAAATGTTTAAAGGGGGAGCTACTTGGAGAACAAGGAAGAAAATAAAATTTTCAAAAAAAAAATGATGATCATAATGAGGGGGAGCATTTAAATTGCATTCTTATGATCTTATGGCTATTTCTGAACTTGAATTGTAATTCTTGAAACCTCACAATGATCAAATGTCAAATTGAACACTTGTTCTTTCATATGGATCTTAAGTGAGATTTTGACCCTTCTCTAGTTATTGAAGCTTTCTTGCTTTCTTTTGCCTTATCTCGCTTGCCTATGCTAATCTAAAGCCAACTTGGTCATTTCCATTGCGTTCTTATTCTTACGGACAAAGTTGTGCTTTTGCGCGAAAACGTGAGTATTTTTATTTTTCAAACCTCAAACTTACAATTTTGGGAAATTGCCCATGTGTTCATCAAGGGGGAGATTGTAGATATTATGGGGATATGTTCATGATCTTAGGATGCTGTTACAATTGGCAATGGTATTGAGGGTTTGTCGAAACATGCGTTTTCGGCAAAGTTGAGTTCTATCGGCAATGGCGGTCGAGACCGGCCTTTGTGGCGGTCTGACCAAACCATTCTGGATCGGATCGGCTTTGGCTTTGGCCAAGAGGTGGCCAGTTAGGCAGCCAGCGGAGGCGGTCCGGACCGGCCATAATGGTTTTGTTGAATTTTGGATCGAGCAAAAAATAAAGGGTGTAGGTAAGAGAGTGGATTCTTCTACACTTGGTTTCATAATTTTTGGAGCTTTGAGTCAAAAGTTCTATTCGTTTGAAATTTCCAGAGAGGTTTTGGTTTTCCAGGGAGGAAATTTGGTTAAGTCCCTTTGTTGGGTGGTCGACCAGTGGGTTATCGGTCGGGCCAAAGGCCAAAGGGCGTCGACCGCCATGGGTGTCGGTCTGGCCGGTTTTGACTTGTTCGCCGGCCAACTTGGCGGTGATGTATTGTTGGTTAGGTCAAATTCATGGGTTTCAGTGCATATGTGTTGCATGATGCATGTTTTGATTAGCGTGGGTCAAGTTGCGAAGAACTTGTTCCCGGAATTGATTTCTTTGTCTATTGTTGTGCAGGAAGCTTGGAGGGCAATAACGGTCAATGGCGAGGATGATTAGGACTAGGCTTGGAGAGCTGAGGTTCAGAATGACCGAGGATGACGGGTGAAGTCAGAATACTCAAGCATGGCGCAAAATGGATAAGGATGACCAGATGGGAAGTTCGGTGCGACGGGTTGCATCAATCGGTGCGGGGGTCGGTGCAAGTGCCATGGTGGTTTCGGTGGGAGCCAGATGGGTGACTTGCCGACATGAAGAGAGCCATTGATCAACTTACACGTAGCGAAGCATGGGATTGCTTCATGAAAATTGGACTCGGTCTTTGGAAAAGATCGAGGAGGGTATTTGGTAACTTTACAAAAATACCGCCTTGATGGATTTTGGTAAACCCGCGGCAAGGCAATAGCAAGGAGAAGTGGTTTAGGTCAAGAGAAGATGAAGACAACGCTTTGAAATACGTGTGTAAGTGAAACTCGTTTGCATGTACGCTTAACGGGTGCCCATTAGGGATGTCCTTCTATAAGCTACCCTCCACTATAAATAGGGGAGGGTGCTGGTTGTGCACCCCAACCCTTATATTGAAGAAACACTAGTTTGTGTTTAGGGAGAGGAAAGTGGAGAGGTTAGGGTTTTAGAGAGTTGGATTGATTGTGTGCTCAAGTGTTAAGCTTTTGTCCTCCTAGATGGAGTGACTGTAAACCAACATCAATCTCAAATCAATCCAAGCAAGATTCCTCAAGACGAGTCTCTTCTTATTTTTACTCTCTCTTTTGTGATTTTGGGGCTTTCTTTGATCATTTGGTCTTTCTTTGATTTCTGGCTTAGATCTTGCTTGCTGTGATATATGGGAATGAATCTAGGATCATTTTTACCCACGAGCAAGTTTTTGGATCATATTTTGGTTTTGACTCGGTTTTAAAGTAACCTCCACTCAAACGGAAAAAAGTCAGAACTTTGACATTGATCTTCACGACTGTTGATTAGAATATGTTCCTAACATCTTAGAGAAGGCATGTTTCAAGTTTCGTGAAGTTTGGAGTTGTGGATCAAAAGTTAGACCAATTTGTGATTTTAAGTTCGGACTGATTTTACTATTTATCGGGCTGGAGGCCAGACCGCCCCTTGGAGAGGTCAGACCACCCTATGGAGAGGTTAGACCGCTAGGCTAGGAGGTCTTTTTGTTCAACTCTTTATGAATTGAGTTTTTGGTGTTTTTGATTGTTTTGCTTCAGGATTTTGATTGGATTCAATACAAATCTTCCGTTGTGCTTGTATATTGATCTTCATAGCTCTCATAGGCTCATAGCTATTAGAGTGAAAATCGTGTTGAATCTGACCAAGGTAAAAAAGAGACAATACTTCTATTCATCCTCCTCTGGTCGTCTTTTTGTCCAACAAAAAGCTTTAATTAATCTTGTTGTCTAGTAAATTAGCTTGCATCGATCATGGTCCATGTTCATCTTGGGGGCAGTCTGAACTCTGAAGTCACATCCTTTTCATCTTTAGCTCGCATGCATCTTCGCAAAGCTTCGACCGGCCGGTTTCGCTGCGGTCCTTAATTCCCTTTCCTCTGGGAGTCCGGCAGTTTTAGTAGGATGCTGCCAAGGGAAGGCAAGCCACCAAGGAAGAAAGGGAAAAGGGAAGAACAGCACAACCGAAAGGTAAGGTGCTCCAAGCAAAGAAGAAAAGGCGATGATTTGCAGTACTAGTATTGACTTGCAGGTCACTTCTTGCAATGTACTACTAGTACTGTGCGTCACTGTGCGAATTACAGTGTAAAATTTGCACTAAAAGGTGCAAGTATGTTGCAGCAGAAAATTACCACAGCGTGGATTGCGAATAAAAGAATTGCATGGGTTGGTTTTGGTTTGCTTTACTAACCAAAAGATTAGATTCGGGACGTCGCGAACCCCGAGGCTAATGATAGTTTAGTTTAGTGTAGAGTGAGGTTAGGGGAATCGAAAGGGCATCTCAGCTCAAGTGGTAACCTTAACTAGTGGCAAACCCTGCTACTAGCCTACTAGTTATACCACACTATTAGTATTTCATTGATAGTAGAACTGATGCTTCAGTAAATTACTCTCTTTTTTCTCTCTCTGATAGAACTGATTCTTTAGGAGTTTTGGCTAAGCAAAATTGCCTTTAACCCAAATGCATGCCTCGATCACAACCCCCAGAAATGTTGACCACCGATTCCTTGAAGAAAACTATGAGTAATCATGCTGATCACGAAGAACGTGTAGATAATTGCTCGTCTGATAACTGTATTAAAATAGTACTAGCAGTCAAATAATGATGAGTGGAGAAGGGACACGATTTACAGCAAGGCTTCAGAAAGGCAGCAGATTAAACAATGCCTGCGAGAGAGTTGGCACTGTCAGAAACTCAGGATGCCATTAGCTTTACTAGTATTTCCAGATGCATGCCAGATGAGATGGCAGGGTAGTAGTAATTAGTAAGGAGTAAGCAAACAAAAGCAAAGGTTAAACAGCATGATTAAAGGGTTGTTTGGAAGAAAGGTAAAGGCAGGGGTCACTCAAAAATAACCTCCCTTAGGCAGTAAATACTGAATTGTCCTATAAATTCAAGAACAGCCATTTGATAAGCCTCTCTGTCCATCCCTCTTCTTATTCTTCATCATTTTCTTCTTCTTGAGAGAGTAAGATGATGGATAGTGACAATGGCAACGGGGTTGGAATAGAGAGCATGCTTCATCTGGTCATGGCATGACAATGGCCTGGCAAAGCCAGCAACTGAGCAGCTCATGCACTGCACCGATGCAACCCATCTTGGATTCTTCTTTTGCACGGGCGTCGGTCTCTCACAGCACGGCGCTCTCCGCCGCGAGGCGGGGATCTCTTGCCTCCGCCGAAGCCCGGGTTCCAGCTCCCACCGCCGGCGTCCGCTTTCGAGCATTTCCCGGTGGACTCCGCCTCGTTGAGCGGGCGGCGCGGTCGTCGTCGTGCTTCGGCGGTGGAAATGGAACGGTGAGCGCTGGCGCCTTCAACGCAGCTGAATCCATCAGCCCTGACAGTGGCCACCACGACGACGCGCCGAGAGCCGAAGCGGCGGCCGGCGACTGCTCAGACTCCAGAATATGAGGAGATCATATGAGGTAGGTCCTTACTGCCTTGGCATTGCATCGATCTCAAGAGTTTATCAAGGTTCTTGAAATGTGTGAAAAAATGTGTTTATGCATTGTTGCACTGGGATTTGAGGTTATTGGAATGGGTCAAGCGAAGGCGACAAATGTATCCACCGATTTTGTAAATGAGACCGAGCGTAGCAAGGGCGCCAAAGGCGAAGAGAACGGCCCGACTGCAGCGGCGACGGCGGCCGCCGGCAAGTCGAAAGGGGAGGGAGCCAAGGAGGCCGACGAGCCACAGAAAGAAGGGTACATCCATGTCAGAGCTCGGAAGGGCAGGCGACCAACAGCCACAGCCTCGCAGAAGGGTACGTATTAGTACGGATGCATAATGCAACTGATCACCGTTCAGTTCAAAACTTGAAGATTGAAATGTTTTTTCCCCTCTGCGCAGTTGAGAAGGGAGAAGATTAGCGAGAGGATGAAGCTTCTACAAGACCTTGTTCCTGGTTGCAGCAAAGTGAGTCTCCTAAAATAAAAACTATACCTATTCAAAATAAAATAAAAGCTACAGTATGTAAATTCCTGATTTGTGAATTTTGGGAGGAGAGTGATGAACTTGTGTTTCTTGAATTGGATTTGATTAGGTCACCGGAAAGGCAGTCATGCTTGATGAGATCATCAACTATGTTCAGTCTCTGCAAAGCCAAGTAGAGGTACGATATGATCGGTTGATCACTCACAGCGAATAATGCCTGCCAATTTCACCTGATAAAACACATCGTGTTGATCTTCCCTTTTATCTCTGCAGTTTCTATCGATGAAGCTCGCGACAGTGAACCCAAGGCTCGACTTCAACCTAGAATCGCTTCTCTCGAAGGATGTATGCAATCATCTCCCGTTCTTCCTTTCCTTCCTTTTTTCAGCTTTTCTTCGCAAGAAATGTGTCTGACCATGCTCTTCATGCTTCTTGATCATGACAGCTTCTTCCTTCCCCAGGGCTCCTTCATCGACTTCCATCGGATTCTCGTTCTCCCCGGAGATGATGCCCAAACTACAGCTATCGCAATCAGGCATGCTCCAGGGAGGTGTCCATGGCATGGCCAATCCAGATGTGTTCAGAACAGTCATGCAGGGGCAACTAAATGAGAAAGACGCGTTCAGAGAGCCTGCATCTCAGCAGGTTTGCATCTCGGCATGCCAATACTATAGCTTCAGTTGTGTAGCTGGGAGAAACAGCATATGCTATTCATCTTCTAATGTCCTACAGGCACATGCCATTCATCTTGCATCAGTCATTGTAACCATTCTGATGGAGTTTTTTTTCGAATTCTTTAACAGGTGCCTCACACAATGGATGGAACACTCCATGATGCGGTGCAAATGGCGTATCTGTCCGTCATCGGTTCACAAGACTTGAGCATAAGACCAGATCAGGATGGATTTCATATGTGAAGTCTAGCTTGACATGTCTAGCAGCCCGTTTTCAGATCTTGAGCAGTAATTCCCGAGTTTCAATTGTTTGCAAAAGTTTAACTCAAGTTTCTCTCAAAAATTTCAAAGTTTGTGTTTAAGTTCAAAGTTTGTCGGATTTTAAAGGCCTAATTCAAAATTGCCTCAAAAGATTTCAAATCTCAGGATTTCAAATCCTCAAATCTCTTCAAAATCCTTTTGGCTCAACCCATTCCTTCCCTATCCTCCTAGCCCAGTCATCCCCTACTCGCGTTGGGCGTGCCCAATCTGTCCGGATCCGGCGCCCTCGCGTCACTTGCTCTCAGCTCCTCGCCGTCCCATCCGGCTTTCTCGCGTCACTTTGCCGCCACCGCTTGTCAGCGCTGCGTCCCCTCGCCTGGATTCCTGCTGCTCCCCTCGCTCTGCCATCTCTGCGACCGCGCGTGCCCGGTTCGCTCTGCTTGCGCCGCCCTCGGGACCGTCTTGTTGTCTTCAAGCCGTGCCAACGGCTCTCTCTTCTCTTGGGGCTATATGAGCACCCCTCCGGCCTTACCACTTTCCCCTTCTACCCTCTCACTCGCTCAAGAACACCAGAAGCCGCCACGCCTTCTTTCCGACCGCCACGCCCCCAATGCCGATCAACCGCTCCGGCGAGCTCCACGCTGCTCCAACCCCGTCACGAGGTGCTCTAGGGCGCAAGGAGCATCTCCCCCAACCTAATCGGCTTTAAGTCCACCAAGGCCGCCGGAATCGCCTTTCCCCTCCGCCTCCGGCCGCAACCGTCCTCGCCATTGTTCTCCTTCCACAGTCCACCTCCGGCCCTCCTCCTTGTATTGTGAGTTCCCCGTGTTGTGTTCTTGCTCATGCTCCTTTTTCCTAGCTTGGAGCGTCGCCGGTTCACCGTTGTAAATGCGTGACGTGGCCTGCCTGCCGCCTCCACTCACCGCCGCCTGCTGGGCCTCCTCCTCTGCCGTCACCGCCACCCTGGGACCAGCTAGCGACACCGGTTCCATTTTTGGCATGGTCGGCTGCCGCCGAGCTTTCCTCCGCCGGCGACGATCTTGGCCAGTTCATGCCCAGAGCTCCCTCTGTTTTGTCGGTTTTGGACAGGTGCTATAGCGCCTTTAATCCTGGCATCTTTGTCTTTAGGGCTATGATTTGTTTAGGCGACAATTAAATCCCGGTTTAATTGTTGCTCTGACTTCACTGCCGCACGGACCTAATGTGCCTTAATGAAGGGGATTAACTCCACCAAATCTCTGTCTCTAGGGTTAGGAGTTAATTGCTAAACTTAATTGTTGCCCTGAGTCTTGGCCATGTGGACCCGAGGCAGTTAATGAGGTCCTTTAAATGCCCTCGGTTTTACCGAGAGTCAATGACGCGTGGACTCGGCAGTTAAAGCACATGATCTATGTCTTAAGGGTTAATCAATGATTACTTGCCTGGTTTAATGCTCCTCTTTGTCATTGCTGCGTGGGCCCAGTTTGGATTAATGAGGAGGCTTAGCTTTGTTGATTCTCTAATGACTCAATGATAGTGGGCCCGGAGTGTTAATTGCAATCAATCTTCAATGGATCCGTGAGTCGTGCGCATGGACCAAAGGTCTAGGCCCTGTGTGGTGGACAGAGTCACTGCGCACTGGACCCTACATGTTAGAGAAACTGTGAGACCCTTGAAATCGGATTTGTTTCAAGTTAAGAGATTACACTAGAGGCATAACTCTTAACAAGAAACGAGCCCGATTTCAAGTTCCCGGATATGCATCTTACATTAGCTCCCAAGATCAATGGCTAATCACATATCTGAACAACATTGTACACAATCATACATTATTAAAAGTAATTTACAAGACTAGGATTTAAGTTTATAAGTTATACATGTGACCAAGCGGTCAACTAAATATAAACATAAGTACGCAGCGGAAAACAAATATAAAACACCAAAAGGTCCAACTGAGTGTGCCCAACACCCAAAGGCAACTGAGTAGAGGTAGAAATAACATCATTTGATAGCGTCGCTGTATTTGGCACTAACGGGTGGATCATAAGCATATTCGTCCTCACCTGCATCAAGTGGTTAATCTATTTGATTACAAAAGGTACTCGCAAGTCTTACACAAACTAATAAAAGAAAGTGTATGATAGAGTATATTCAAAGGATTAGATAATATACATGTTAAAGGCTGTCCAAAGGATAAGTTATATTGGCATAAGTTTTGCATAAAAGCGACAAGTTTTATTCCTACACATTCTCTTTTGCAAAGGCCGTTTAGTAATCAAAATTTGGACACGAGAAAGCAAAAACATTGATATAATCATAAATCAAAATATGTCAAAGTGGTTGTCCACTTTGATAAACTATCATGCATGAACAACCATTCATGCCGATACCAAGTTGTTACCCTATCAATTTTTAATTTGGAGTCTAACAATGATGTCAATCAAAACAAGTGTTGTCCTTAACCGTGGACACGGCTATTCGAATAGTTTTAACCCTGCAGGGGTGTACATCTTTACCCACACGACTTGATTAGCCCATAAGCCTTCGGATGATGACACACTTCCTTAGGTATGCCGGTCTGGGAAACCAAGACTTAATATTTTTCCAGCAAAACGACTTTATTGAGTTGAACCACCCTTGCAAGACGAGATCCTGCTTACTACAAGTTACTGATAGAACCTGCTAAGTGGGGCACGCAAGTTGTGTTGGGAATGCCGACCCAATGAACAGAAATGTAAAACTGTGCTCACTCGCACATATTAAATTGCAATCGGATCCCTATGAATATATGATCAAACACATATGTTCTCACACCACCTATTTTCCAACTCAATAAAGCCTTCCCCTTACTTAACCAAGTGACGCCCATACACCGCATGTGGAAGTACGTATGGTACTTGAATGGACAGCCCAAAGTTCGGTCCTTAGTGATCCGGACAAGACTACCACAATACCCAATTCTCGTGCACGAAGGCACCCTCACTATCAATCACTTGTCCAGATCTAAATCATGTTTAAATAGATAAATTTTAGACTCAATGATTGATAGGCTAATTCCATCAATCGAACTACTGTAACTACTGACCTGCATGGCTAAGCATTCACATAAAGATTATATATATACACCATCACGTGACATCTAACTTAAGCATAACTGTATGGAATAATTAAGGGTAAGCCACAATGATTAGGACATGGCTAACTTAACTCACAAATTATGGATACACCAAAATAACATGCTCGCAATTATCTTTGCATTTCAAAGTACTAAATTACCAAAATTGGGATCAAAATGATGCAAGAGGATGCTTGTCTTGCTGATTTTCCACTTGTTCCACCTCAGGATTCTCAGATATATACTCACTTGCGTCAGGCAGTTCAGAATCTAAAAATAACAATAACAAATAAACACCGCGAAAAACTCATATTGCCAATATGTTTAAAAATGCATGAGAAATTTATAGTAAGGAGGTTCTGACTTTAAGTGGATTTGGGTGAAAATCTTAGTTCGTTTGAATTTCATTTGAATTTTCTATGAATTTTACAAGGTTAAAGTCCTTAATGTACAATTAATTTAATTATCAATATTTTCTATAATAGGGACATGTTTCAAAGTTATTCCAGATTAAAGTTCAGTAAAAATTAAAACTAACAAAATGTATTTCAATTGATTTGGAGTTATAATGAATTACTTATGAATTTTTGAAGTTTAAACCATTTTCTGTGTAAAAGTAATTCATTTCGGAATTTTGAAATGGTTTTAATACTTTTTATACACGGGTTAACCTAACCCCAGTCATTTACAAGCAAGACCCAAGGTCGAGTTGACCGGTCAAATTTTGACCTAGCTCCAAGCAAGTAACATGAAGGCACATTCTCCGAAATAGGTTTTCCAATTACAAAAACGGACTTTCAGTTTAAGTGTACAAGAAATATGTTTTCCTTAATAGAAAACGTACTACAAAACTTACTCAATCCCTTAACCAGATATATGGGCCCACCCATCAATGTCACAACTCATTACCGGCTCATTAATACGCCTCAGTTTCTGTTCAAGGGTCCCACCCGTTAGTGGAACATTACATCATTAACTCAAAACTAAATCATGCTTAAAAGCTAAACCGACATGGATTAGGGTTAATTAAAATGCTACAGTGTCAGTCGGTAATCCGACAACAGAGTACTTGCTCATGAGCTTGGCGGTGACTGGTTTGTGGCGTAGTTCATGGTAGGCAAACCAAAACCTAAAATGGATTCACATTAGCTTTGCGGTTCTAGTGGTGCACAGGGTTTGGTTGATTTATGAAGCTCTAGCGGGCGACATGAAGATCTGTTGGCGCAACTATGGTTCTTATGGACAAGATGATTCGATGGCGCATTAAGCAAACAAACACATGCTTATGCTCCTATGAGGTATAAAGATGCTACCTAAGCTTAGGAGGTAACTAGAGATACATCGAGGAGCTCCGTGACGATGGACCGTCGTGGCGACAAAAGCTTCACGAGGACACGACCACTTGAACAAAATGAACACCAAGAATGATCGGGATGGATAAAGTAGGCATAGGAGATGCTACCATCAAAAGGAAGTGATGAAAGACTTAACGGGCGGAAATGAGAGCGAAAAGAGCCGAAGTTGGCGGAGTTGGGCAAAATCCAAATTACCTATGACCCTATGAATCAAAAGACGAATTGATTGAGGGTTTTACTATGCATATCCTATGACACGATATGACACACAAAAGAGAAAGGAACTCACCGAACTCGAGGATGACGCGACGATAACCTTGATTGCAGCTTCGTCAAACAAAAAGACACCTCAGGGTTCTAGAAGCTACAGACAAGATCAAGGTCTCAAATTAGCCTGATGAACACGACATGGAGATAGAAGAATAAGGGCACCAAAACGAGAGGTTAACTCGCAGTGTGCACGAAGAATGGTCGAGTTCTTCTATTCGGCCGAGAGAATGAGTTCGAGATTTTGAGGAGCTCAAGCAATGGAAAGTCACCCGTGTCTCTTCAAGGTACCATGGTACTTGATGGCATAGACGACGACGATTTGATGTGGCATTGCATGGACAAAATCACTCGAACAAGCGCCACCTCCTCGGCATTGGGCGTGGTGCGTGGCGGTGAGGCGCGGCGTAGAAAGGCGACGGCGGACCTAGCTCGTCGGCGAGAGAAACAAAGTGGTGCGGTCGGACTCAGGCACGTGCAAATTGGTTGGGTCTAGTCAAGTCCAATGGCTCGGGTCTGAACAGTCCAACGTGGTTCGTGCTGAGTCTGAAAGTTGACCGATTTAAATTCCAACTCCAAAAGTTTGACGATGAGTTAGAAATAGCAAATAAATTTATAAAAATATGAAATTTTTCAGGAAATTACTGGGGTGATATAGATCCCGTAAATTTTTAAAACAACATTGTTCATGACTCAAATACTTAATTTAAAATCCTTAACCAAATAGGTTTAAATAAGGAACATAGATTTTTCTTAAGGTCAAGATTAATTCTAAAAATTTGACAAAAAATATTTATTTCTGATAATTAATATAGTATTTGATTAAATTGTTTTACATGGTTCTTTACAAGCATTAACTTAAATTTTCTTTTGAAGTTTCATTTCAAGTTTTAAATTTGACTTGAATTTGAGATTTTTCAAATGCAACAATTTGTGCACATGCTCCTAAATGACATGTATGCTCATGAAATGCATATAATTACCATTTATTTAAAATGAGTTTGAAACAATTACCATTTATTTATAATGAGGTCATTCTGAAACCAATTCTCTCTCCTCCTTTTTCTCGATTTAATTCAAAAGCAAAACTTGAAAAATCATTTCTTTCTCGTGTTAACTCCAAAAATTATGAAATTTATTTCTAAAATTTATAAATTCAAGATCTTTCTTATAGCATTAGCTTTGTTCAATTTGATCATCTATTATTTCTTTAGTATTTATTTGCTCTCTTTGCTTGTTTGTTATTTTCCCAAGACATTCGTCCTAATAGAATTCAAGAAGCGGAGATCTCCGAGTTGATCGAGGCTCAAGAATATCAAGACCCTCTTGTCTTAGACCCGGTCGAGTCAATACTTTAATCATATTGAACCTACATTTTATGCAAATTATATTCTTTTAAAATATCGAATTGTATGCTCTAATTCCTTATGCAAATGTATGTCAAATGGTCCTAAGGTAGTTAAATGCCAACTTGATGATTAAATAATTATTATACCATCCCTTGACAATTGAATTATCTAATCATTGTCACCCTAGTAATTATGTGGTAGCGCACTAGTTATAGTTTGTATTTAAGTACCATGGTAGTCTTGCTTAAATCTTAGGTATTAAGCGCCCAATCATCATCTCTTAAAATCATGATATTGGATTTGGGTAGTCCTTGTGGGTAAATAGTGAGATGGTTGAGTTAATGTATTTTGCTCCTCAAAAACCCTAATAATCTTCTTTGTTACCCTTTTGGTATTTGGTATGGTGGATGGTATGACGGTGGGTGCTAATGAAGCCCGTGGAATGTTGGATTGGTGGAATGTGGTATGTACCTTGCAGATAACCCTAAGGACTTAATCATGTGATGACATCCCAATGTAAAACAGTACAACCATAAGTCTATAATGGTGTCGACTGGCTAAATAATTTGTATCCGTCGATCTGAGTTGCACGGGTAGATGACTAGCGACGCCGTAAGCCTTCGTGGCGATGGGTCGAGGTTCACGACGAAAGTCATTAAGAGGGCGCAAGAGGGGGTCTGGGTAAGGGTTGACGTAGGTGTGGGAGCGTAACCCTTCTTAGGTGAAACCTTAGCGGGTGTAACAAATACTGGGGGATGCACTATAAAGGCCTTGTGGCAATCTCCCCTTGATTCATATGTCTAAGAAAACGTGTGTACATATCAGGACGATTGTCTCTTGTGGGTAAAGTGTACAACCTCTGCAGAGTGTAATAAATTGTTCGAACAGCCGTGCCTACGGTAAAAGCCGGATATTGGAACTTACTAGAGTTAGTTCTATTTATAAAACTTTGAGGGTAGGTTGAATAATGTGTCGGGCTCACCTAGCCTGTGTTTCGGATTTTTCCTGGGTCGTCGTACCTAGTGATGTTAATAAGTGGAGGTGACTCCAATAAAAAAAATAAGCACAAGGTGGAGGGAACCTCTGCTATTATAAATATTGCACAATTATTCTCTTTAATAAAATACAATTTGGTTAAAATGCTAAGTTATAGGAATTTTTAATTATGATAATTGAAAACATTGCTTTAGCAAATAAAAAGAACCCGAGCCATCCTTGTTAAAGCCTTGCATGTATATTATTGCATTATGTGTGTTGGCTCGCTAGCACGGTTGTTTGTGCTCATCCTCGCTCTTTCCCCAAACCTCAGAAGTAGGAAATCAAAGATACTACGCCTACTACAAAGATCCAGAAGTTGACGGACAAGGATATGATGAAGAGTAGTTAGTTCTATTAGTCTAGATCTCGCCTCGGTCTAGTGGCTCATGGAAGCTGCGTACAACCAATATTATCCAAGTCCTTGGTTAATATCGGTCGTACACGAGCTACCCCAGTTGCTTGCCTGTGGAGAGATGTGCTCTACTCCCTTTTTGCTTCCGCTACTGTTTTCGCAATTTATGTAATGTACTCATTTGGCTTGTTCGGCCCTTATTGTAAAACTCGACCCGATGTGGTCTATTTCAACTCTGATGTCTGTAATATTATGAATGGCTCGGTCTGCGTTATGTATGAATTGATTCAGTGATGTATCCTGTGAGCGCTATCTACTGATCCAGGGAGTAGCGCAGTATTTTCACAGAGGATTCTGGATTATAAAATCTAGGTCCGACAACATGGATGATCAGTTTCTTCTGAGCAGACAGATAGAGAGACAGGCCTTTAATTAGAGAGGTAGGGAAGGGCCCTGGTTTTCATTGCTTCAGGGCAATACATGGGGTGTTTATTGTATTCAGAACTGAAAATTCAGCAACTGAGACATCGAAATCATCTGCAATTATGATGGTTGGAAATTATGCCTGGAGGAGAAAATGCTTAACTCTGTTGGGCAGAAATGACTATATACTGTAAGCAAGCTGAATTCTTTGCGATATCTTTGATACTTATGAGGATTATTTAAAGTTTTTTTGCTTGCTTAGGCAATAGACAAGAAGTCACGTGCAAAGATCATGGCAAAAGGGAAATAATATGTTCAGATCAAACATTAGCCTACTTTTGTACCCAAAAAACTTTTGTGCCAAAAAAGAACATAAGATGGACAAACATATCATGTGTGTTTATGCAGCAATTTTTCATTGTCTCGCCTCCTAACCTGCCTTTGTTACACGGTCATATTTGGAATAATCTAAGCTTCAAAAACCTTTAAACTCCTATAAGCAGCTTTCGGATGGGTTGCTTTAACCAAATAACGTAAGCAAATTTGAACCATTCCTCAAGTGTATGCGGTGTACCCTATTGTACTCTAGGACAATTCTGCGAGATGACTTGAGTACAACCACGAAAGAACAAAAATATGGATCCGATTATACGGCTCGGGGCAATCGTGACATCGCATGGGACAATTGCTTCCTATGTTCATCATGCGTATTGATGTTTGCTACTACTATATAACATGATGATGTCCTTGTTGTTAAGAGCTGGATATTCTCTCTCTTAGCACATGTGGCCCATGTAGCCCGTGAGTCCATGTAGCCCTATGTCTATATATATCCTCTCAATAATAGATAAGCTGCATAATTGTGAATAGTAAAATTCACCAACCCATTTTTCTAACATGGTATTAGAGCACTTTCACCAAAACCCTAACCCTAATTCCTTAAACCACCACTGTCGTTGCTAGTCCACTCTTCTACTCGGGCCGATAGGCCTGAGTTGTTCCTCTACTCCACTGGCCTCTCCTCTTCCTCCGGATACGCTGGCTCCTCCTCCTACTCCTCTACTCAGCCACCTCTCCACTTCCTCCGGATCCGGCTCCTCCTCCTCTGCTCGGGCCGTGGGCCTAAGCAGTCACACCGCCTCATCTTCATCGACCAACATTGCCTCTTCATCGCTTCGCTACCTCATCCGGATCCGTGAGGTTGTCCTCGCCTCTGGATCCACACCGTATCTGGATCCGCTGAAAGTAGTCCTCTGCTCCGACGGCGTCGCTTGGAGGCCGAGCCACCTCATCTTCACCGCCTCGCCGCCTCATCCGAATCCATCTTGATCCACCGGTGGATGTCCTCTCGCACCATCAAATCCATGCTTGGAACACGTCTAGCGATGCGGCCTCTCTACAACTCTTCGGCAACCTCGTGGGTGATTATTGTTGCTCTCTCGTGTTCGGTACTACTTGCTACTCATTGTTGTTCTTGCCGTTGATTACTATTGCTCTACCGTGTCTCTATTGTTCAGTACTACTTGCTACTACTGTTGCTCTACAATGTTGATTTGCTACTGTTGCTCTGCACTATTGATTTGCTAATGTTGCTCTGTATTGCTATTGTACTGTTGCTTGGTGATTGTGGTCCATCAAGATGGCTAAGTCTGACTAGATGTTTGGGGGCAATTCATCTTTGGTGTTCACGAGCATCAAGCTCGACGGCTTGAACTACCGAGCTTGGGCTTTCTCAGTCAAGACTACTCCTAGGGGTTATGGTTTAGCCTCTCATTTGGCTGATGATCCTCCTGATCCGAAGAAGGTTAATGCTGAGGTAGTAAAGGCTTGATGAGAAAAGAGGGCGAGTCGTGTCATGTCTGGCCTTGTCCTGAGTATTGATGTTTCTCTAAGGATGAGTCTTGAGTATCATACTTCAGCCAAGCAGATGTGGACATACTTTGAGAAGTGATATGTTTAGTCTAGTGGTATTCTTCGCTTCATATTGCTCAAGAACCTTCATAGTATTCAACATGGCGAGATCGATTAATGGTGGAGTATTACAATGCTTTCACTCATATCACTTGCCCTCTAGAGTCTATAATACCGGGCATCTTGCTTGCCGGTCTTGTGTTGCCAAAGAGGAGTATGCTCGAGACGCGATGCATTAGTTTGTCACGGGGCTTCGATCGAGTTTGAGCCTATTCGCACTCGATTACTCAACTATCCTGCTCCACCAACTTTGACTCGGATGCTCTCTAGTTTGATTGCAGAGGAGACCCGTCTTCATTCGCTTATGCCTACCTCAGGATCCTCACCGCATGTTGTCATAGGTCTCTCACAGCGGTCTGGATCTACCAGAGCTATATCTACAAGAGTGCTGGTATGTTCTCATTGCAAGAGGATTGGTTATCTTGTTGACAAGTGCTTCAAGTTACATCCAGATCAGCTTATTGAGTGTCGTGCTAGACATCCATCTGATCGTCGGCCTCCGAGAGCACTTACTGGAGCAGTCACTACTGCCACACCCACACCTACTGTGACTTCTGGATTAGTGTCTGCTATAACCTCAGTTGCACCTTCTGCTCCTAGCGTTGCTCATCCTTGGGTTCTGGACTCGGGTGCCTCTTTTCATGTTACATCGGACAACTCTCGGCTTGTTTCCGTGAGACCCGGATGATGGTGCATATATTCACACCGTTGATGGTACACCTTGCTCTATTACCCATTGGGGCATTCTCTCTATGTGTCGCTTCTCTATTCTGATGTGTCTTTTATTCCTTAGCAACTTATGAATCTTCTTTACGCTAGTCAACTTCTTGATATGAATTTTTTGTTGGATTTGATTATTCTTCTTGTTTCATTCAGGATCGTCAGAGAAGAAGAGTGATTGGTTCTGGCCATCGCCGTAAAGGCTCTCCTAGTCTCTATGTCTTGGACACCTTACATCTTCCTTCTATTAGTACATCTAATGCCTTAGTGTCTTCTGCTATGTCATCATCTCAGTCTCATGTTGGTTCTTCCCAACAAGTGGCATCATAGACTTGGTCATCTGTGTGGAGCTCGCCTTACTACTTTAGTTCATCAGGGTTCCCTAGATCAAGTCACTGTTGAGCCTAGTTTCAATGTACTGGTTGTAAGCTGGGGTACTAGTTGTAAGTTGGGGAAATAGCCATGACGAGGATTAAAATCTCTATGTATTATTTTAATACATAATAAAAGACCATCTATTTTCGTGGTCGTAACCCCTAAGGCTAACGACCCCTATGGTTGTAAGGATTTCAAAGGTTACATAATGAGAACCTTGGTCGGATGAGGTTGTACGCCTAGTCCCCGACTAGATGACTGCTCGTAGAAACAATGAACTGGCATCCGGATCTAACTCCAAGAATATTCCTTACCGTGTGATGAATAGAACACATGTTATATTTGCTCCATACCACATGACGTTTCATGGTTCTAAGACATTGACAACAACCACCATATGGTTGAAGTGTCTCGCAGACATTCAACAACCGAACGGTTGATGTTTCATCAACCGATGCCTCGCTCCGACCAGTCGTGTCACTTCCAACAGACACTTTCTCTATGAACAACTGCCACCTCTTCGACAGTTATTTAAAGATGGAGCGCGGAGCAGATTGGAGGACTGCATCAGATTTAAGCACGACAATCAGCATTAGGTTAATGTTTCAAGTCTGATTCAGCAGCATAGCAATCATTACGCTTAGTGTAATTAGGATTAGACCACTGCCTTGTCGAGGGTACTCCCTGTAATAGCCAGTTCATAGCAATAAAGAGCAGTCCCATTCTCTCCCAAAAACTCTTTGCCATTTTCCTCTGTTTATTTCGTAAGATCGGCGACTCGATCGTTGATAGGCTAGTGCCATCCGTGGGGAAGAAGGTGTTGAGTTCTTGAAGATTACTTAATCAAGTATCCCCATCCGCTTCCTTTGCCCATCATCTCTTATGCGAATATGGCGGGGACTTGGGATGAGAAAAACTGGTTTGACTGGCGGAATACACCAACCTCGACATGGGCGCATGTATCCGCACCTTGGAAGAAAGCGAGATGTCACCATCCTCCTCCTTCGCTTCTCCACTAGCCGCAGAGATTAGCGAAATTGACCGGATGGATGAGGATACACCGTCACCAACAATGGCGCTCTTAAAAAACCACTCGTTCGACTAGTTTGGAACGTCCGAACACCTCTACAAGCCGGTCGATCCGGCCGCAAAGCGCAATAGAAGCCCAACACCGCAAAACAGAGAATCCATGTACTCTCGATATTGTCATGGGTGACGATGTTATACAACGGCTCAATGTATTCGGGGCCAACCGACATCCGGTAAAGGTATCGATGAAATTATCACCAATCGTGGGCGGTGGGTATGGTGAAACTTCGAAGATACGATTGACAATTCGTTGGATCAAAGTTGAGTCCATCACAAAGTCCACGAGACAGTAATCTCCGACCGCTCCCCATCATGGAGGCTCCTGCAAGCATTGGAAGGCTCTCCTTAGCTATGACGGAGTTCATCGGAAGATCCTTTGTTCAACTCGGAGGGCAACCCAAACCTCGCTTTGCTCGGCCTCGGCCACCTCGAGTGGAAGGTTCGATCTTCTACACCCAGCTAGCTCCAAGCCGCACGGCGCTCCAACTCTTCCGGCTTCGCAACAATGCATCTGCGAGGCGGTTTCAGAAAAGAACCCAACTTCATCATCGGCGGGGTGACATGCTTCCATTACAACGGCTCGACACTCGCCAACAAGTGCCCGAAGCGGCGATCTACAACACCAAACAAAGCCAGATCGAGAGTACCGACCACGGCGGCACCCCCAAAGCCGGCGGGCGATTCACGAAGGGCGTGTGAACCACGTCACAGCGAGAGGAAGCTCGGCGGCACGGATGTCGTCGCGGTGCGTTTCGTTAATATGATACCTCGCATCGATTGCTTTTGATTCCTGAGCTTCGCATTCTTTTGTATCCAATAAGTTTGTGGGCAAAATGGGTTACCTATTTCTCCATTAAGTAATCCTATGATAATCCATTCCCTGCTCGAAATGAGGACCCGATTCTCTATGCGAATCTTACCTCGAAATATCGGAGTTTCCTTCATGGCGGACTTAATAGTCCTGCATTCTCAAGGTCCGGATGTAATACTTGGAATGGATGGCTAGCAAAGAATCAGGGCGGATAGATCGTAGATAGGTCTATCACTCTCACTAATGAGGAAGGACTCACGGTTGAATTCAAGCCCAAGACACATCTGGAGAAAGTTCCATTCGACCCGGCTTGAAGGAATTAAAGCTTGAAGATATACCAATAGTGCAAGAATTCCGGATGTTTTTCACGATGATCTACGGCATGCCACCGACGAGGGCGTCATGTTCTTAATTGACTTAGTCGAGGACCGCTCCAATCTCGGCGACCTTCTGAATGCGGCCAATGAATTGGCGGAGATGAAGAAACAAATTGAAGAATTGCGAAGCAAGGGATATATTCGACCCGGTTCATCACCTTGGGGAGCACTCAGATTATTTGTCAAGAAGAAAGACAATAGTATGAGGATGTGTGTGGATTATAGGTCACTCAATGAAGTGACAATCAAGAACAAGTACCCGCTACCTAGGATTGATGACCTGTTCGATCAACTGAAAGGAGCAAGTGTATTCTCGAAGATTGATTTGAGATCTGGCTATCACCAACTGAAGATCAGACCAGAAGATATCCCGAAGACAGCTTTCACCACCAGATATGGACTATACGAGTTTACAGTAATGTCTTTCGGTTTGACGAACGCCCCTGCTTACTTCATGAATATGATGAACAAAGTGTTCATGGAATTCTTGGATAAGTTTGTGGTTGTTTTCATCGATGACATCCTCGTCTATTCGAAGAATGAAGAAGAACATGAGGACCACCTCAGATTGATTTTGGGAAAACTCAGGGAGAACCAGCTTTATGCCAAATTCAGCAAGTGCGAATTTTGGCTAAGTCAAGTGGCATTCCTTGGACATATTGTGTCAGCAGGAGGAGTTGCCGAGATCCGATAAAAGTCGAGCGATAATGGATTGGAAACAACCCAAGTCTGCACAGAGGTGAGAAGTTTCCTTGGATTGGTGGGTATTACATGCATTCATTGAAGGTTTCTCCAAGTTAGCAAGACCAATGACTCAACCATCAAGAAGGAGAAGAAATTTGAATGGACGAGATGCTTGCGAGGAGAGTTTCCAAGAGCTGAAGTCGAGACTAGTTTCAAAGACTGTTGGTCCTACGGATATTCATAAAGATTTTGTGATTTTCTGCGGCGCCTCTCGTCGGGGACTTCGGTTCGCGTATTGATGCGGGGAGGCAAAGTCAGATCTTATGCATCCGTCGATTGAGGCCGCATGAAGGGAATTACCCAACTCATGATCTTGAGTTAGCGGCGATTGTACGCATTGAAGATCTGGCGTCATTACCTCATTGGTAACAACGCTGCGAAGTTTTCACGGATCATAAGAGTCTGAAGTACATATTCACACACCGACCTTAACCTCCGTCGAGAAGATGGTGGAATTAATAAAGGATTATGACCTTG
Source organism: Phyllostachys edulis (assembly GCA_036346405.1). Lineage (NCBI taxonomy): Eukaryota > Viridiplantae > Streptophyta > Magnoliopsida > Poales > Poaceae > Phyllostachys > Phyllostachys edulis. The sequence goes on along the minus strand of JAYEVD010000849.1, from coordinate 29,595 downwards.
AATTCATTATCACGGGCAAAGCAAATGTGGTTGCAGATGCCCCGAAAGCGAAGCGTGTTGCAACACCGTCTTAGTTCGGAAGAATCAACGAGTTATGCGAAGAATTGAAGCACTGAACTTGGAGATTGTTAATCAAGGATGTGTGAGCGCTTTGGAAGTTCAATCAACACTTGAGTCGGATCGGGAGAAGCGGATAGAAGATGAAGACATCAAGGAGATCAAGAAGAATATGAGAAGAGGCAAAGCCGGGATTCACGAAGATGAGCAAGGAGCGGTGTGGTTCGGTGACCGCATCGTATACCGGATCAGCGAGTTTAAAGCGATTGATTACGAGGAAGCTCATGAGTCGCCTTATTCTATTCACCTGGCGGTACCAAGATGTACCAGGATCTCAAGGAAAGATATTGGTGGGTCGGCATGAGGCGAAATTGCTGAGTTAAGAGTCCGTTGTGATGTTTGTCGGTGAGTCAAGGCGAGCATCAAAGACCCATTGGTTTCTTGCAACCATTACCAATTCCCGAGTGGAAGTGGGAAGAAGTTGGTATGGACTTCATCACGGACTTCCTAGGACCCAATCGAGGATGTGACTCTATCTGGTGATAATTGACCGGTTGACGAAAGTAGCTCACTTCATTCCTGGTCAAGACCACCTCTGATCTGACAAGTTAGCGAGTTATATATGGCTAAGATCGTTTGTCTACGGAGTACCCAAGAAGATCGTGGTCCACGGAGGATCACGATTTACGTCAAGATTACAGCGATGCATGAAGCTTTGGGAACCAGACTCAATTTCAAAGATCGCATATCATCCGCATGAGCGGATGGGCGACGAAACGAGTCAACGATTCTTGAAGACATGCTTGAGCTGCGCCTTAGAGTACGGACAAAGTTGGGACAAGAATCGCTCTATCGGAATTTTCGTACAACAATAGCTACCAAGCCGGTCTTGAGATGTCCCCATTTGAGGCTTTGTATGGCGTAAAATGTAGAACTCCGCTTCTTTGGGATGAAGTAGGAGAGCATCGAGTTCTTTGGACGGAGTTGATCAAAGAAGTGAAAGCAAGGTTAAAACAATAAGAGAACATCTAAAAGTAGCTCAAACCCGACGGAAGAGTTATCTTGATAATCGTCGGCGAGTTGACCTTGCGTAAGGAGATTTTGTCTATCTTGAGTTACTCCACTCGAGGAGTAAGAAGGTTCGAACCAAGGAAAACTCGCACCCAGATTTGTGGGACCTTACAAGATTTTGGCAAGAAGAGGTGAAATCGCATATCAACTTGAGTTACCAAAGATCTCTGTCCATTGTACACAATGTCTTCCATGTTTCACGATTAAAGAAGTGCCTTGAGTGCACGAAGATCAGACCCTCTAGAAAGCATTGATCTTGAGAGGACCTCACTTATGTGGAGCAACCGATCAAGATTCGGATGTCGCAGAGCGTGTCACACTAACAAGATTATCCGTTCATACAAAGTTCGATGGAGTCACCACCCGAAGTGAAGCCACTTGGGAGGCGAGAGGAAGATATTAAGACAGGATATCCCCATCTCCTTCGGGCCATGTCTCAATCTCTGGTCGAGATTCCCTAAGGGGGAGGTTTGTAATGTACCCAAAATTTCAAATTTGATTTAAGTTGAAAATTAATTTGAATTGGTGAATTTGTTTGCAATTTAAAAACTATTGTTTAAATTGTTGAAAGCAAAAAAAAATTTCAATTCAAAATCCAAAGATCAACTTTAAGTTTGAATTATTTTATTTAAGTCGAGAATAATTCGAGTCATCGAGAAATTTTCCTAGGATTTTTGGGATTAATCGCTAATTTCTAAAGCCTAAATGAATTAACTTTGAGTATTTAAAATAGGAAACCGATTTAAATATCCTAAAATCCTTTGGGCGAATTCGCCCATTTCTCCTCGACCTTGACCACCCGCCTCCTCTCTCTCCACCATCGGATGCCCATCGATGGCCGCATCGCTCACGCCACCTCTCTCCACCGTCGGATGGAAAATCCGACGGTCCGCGTCATCTTCTCCCGCGTTCTTCTCCGGCGGTCAAGCCGCCTCGCCATTTTCGCTCACGGCGAGCCAGTATCTGCCGCTCAACCTCCGCGTCCTCGCGCGTGCGCGCCGCGACTCGGCGCCTCAACGCCCTCGCCCGCCTTCTCCCTCTTCTCGCGCCGGATTTCCCCGTCGGCGCCGCAACCGCCGCGCCACTACCCCACCTCCTCCACGCCGCCTCGGACCTCCCGACTCCTATAAAGGGCGTCGTGAAGCCCTCGCTCCACCGACGCCGCGCCACCACCCACTCGCTCCGTGCCCCTCTTCTTCGCCGAATTTGAGTTTCCTCGCCGCCCGGTCCGTAGCATTGGAGCTCGATTCCGCCGCCGCCCGTGAACCCGCGTCGCCACCGCCACGATCTCCATCGCGGCGCGCGCGAACTGGTGCGCGCCTCGCCACCTCGGAGCCACCGGGCGCATCCTCGCCGTCAAGCCGCAACTCACGCCGCATCTTCCTGCGCGGCCGCCTCGCCCTCCTGCCTCGTCGAGTGGGTGGCGCGCCAAAACCCGTGATCTCCTCTCTCATTCACCGCCTTGCGTATGCGTGCGTCGTCTCGGCGACCCTAGGTCCCATGTGGCGCCGCCGCCACGCGTGGCCTTGCCACGCGTCATACGCAGCACCACGTGGCGCCACGTCGCCGTTTCATTGACGTGGCGCACACGTCGCACACGCTGCCACCCCCACGTGAGCCAAGCAGTGGACTAAGTCCACGTGAGCCGTGTCTCTCGACACAAGGGGCCCACTGTCGATTTTGTTTTTATTCATTTATTTAAATCCCAAATTCCCTTCTTTGGCGTCACCTTGCGCAATAATTAGATTTTCTTTTAGAAAATAATTGAAAATTGATTTAAATCACAGATTTAGGATTTAATTTGTAAAATTCATAACTTTTGCATTCTAATTCCAAATTAGGTGATTCCAATTTCTAAAATTTGATAAAATTAATACCTAGCTAAATAAAATATAAAAATTTGAATTGGAATAGGTTTAAACTGTCTGTTTGAATTTGAAATAATTTAAACCACTAATTTAGGAATTTAACTTGTAAAATTCATATCTTTTGAACCATAATTCCAAATTAGATGATTCAAATTGCTAAAATCTTAGAAAATTATTATCTAACTAAATAAAATATAGTTATTCAATTTGGAGTTCAGTCTAGTTCTGTCTTGGAATTTAGAAATCCATTTGAATTCCAAATTTAAATTAAAATTTGTAAAATTCATATCATCTGAATTTCAAACTCCAAATTTAGTGAATTAAGTTTCTAAAATTTTATAAAAAGATTATCTAGCTTAATAAATTAGAATTAGTTTAAATTGTTATTTTAAATTAAACTATTTAATTTGCAAATTTAGGATTTAAACTTGTAAAAGTTATATCTTTTATTTTCCTATCTCTAAATTGAATGTTTCAAACTTATAAAGTCTTATAAAATTGTTATCTAGCCAAATAAAATATAATTATTTTATTTGGAGTTAGTTTGAACTATTGTATTGTCTTTATTTGAATTTCAATTGATTGTCGATTTTTCACGTTTAGATTACTGACGATTAAAAATTTGATTCTTAGAAGAATTAGAATTTCAAGACTTCAGCGAAGGCAAGTTATACTTTGATCATCTTGCCCTAATATTTTAAAGTTATTTAAATTCAGTTTTCAAATTATTAAATGCATGCATACTTTTATTCAAGTATTTTAAATTCTGTTTAAATGATTAGATATTCCAACTTGTCATTGTATGGCCAATATTGAATATTGAAATGTCATCCCTTGTCACCATAGATAAATTGTTTGGAAATGCTTAGCAAATGCTTAGACCATGATTTTGATTTTGGGAGGATTTAGCCAAATCATTTCAAATTTGTTTAAACTTGAACCTATGGTATTGTTTTACCATAGGGAATTTTGTAAAGATGGTTTAATCAAATAAAATGCTAAAATGGTTTAGACTTGGTAAACGGATGAATGGTGGGTGCGAGGTTTATGCACGGTTTAATCTGGTTAGGATTAACACCTGAGGTTTGATTTTGAATGACGCTCAAGTCAATTAAGGACCGGTCTTGGAGCCGCATCTTGCTATGCCTTATCAGACCACCACACGTCTTGTTTGGGCAAGACTTGGCTTAATAATTTGGGATACCTCGTAGATATTCGTGCCATTTTGTATGAGTGGGTGTTGGATGAGCGGTAGTCCCACATGGCGCAAGAGGGGCTCCTGAGGATGGATAGTCAATGGGCGAAACCTTAGCGGGCATGAGTTCTTTGAGGTAGATCATTATAACGACCTTGTGATATTTGCTTTGTCACACGCCTTAGGAAGCGTGGATTGGCCGACACAAAGGGTATAATATCTCGTGTGGGTAAAATTGTACAAACTCTGCAGAGAAAACTATTGAATAATAGCGTCATGATCATGGACATGCTAGCAAAGCCACTTTAAGTTAGACTTGTTTTTGGTTTTAAAATGGTTTCAACAGATGTTTTCGGGATGGTTAGTCCCGGGAAAATTAGGCGGTTAGCCATTGTGATTGGAGGATATCCATCACCTTTCTTGGAGGTTATCCACATTATTCAATAGTCATTTAAATTATGATTTTAAATCTTGTATGAAAATGCCTTGCAATCTATTAGGATTATTTGAACTAAAGCTGCTTGCTACATAAAATAACCCCGCCAATATCCTTTGTTTTACCTTATGCATGCATTACAAATTCCATATTGGGTGTAACTTGCGAGCACGGTAGTTGTGCTCATGCTTGCTTTATGCAACAAAATTTCAGGAGAAAGATCGCTATCGGGGCGGTGAGGACAACGACGCCTAAACTCGCCCCTGCATTTATTACTGTGGCGGATCGTTCGCCTACTACTATTTTTTTTTTACTTCACTTGTGTTATTTACTTCCTTATTTGGCTTCATGCCCAATTGTATTGAACTCGATTTACTATTAATGAAATGCGAGACTTGGTTATGTTATCATTTTTGTAATGTGTACACCGAAATCTGGTGGTGTATGAACACAGAGGGTTCGGATCTTCGTTCAGGTCCGACAAAAGTGGTATCGAGCCATGTCGATTATAGGTCGTGGCCTTAGAATTGCCTTAAGGACTTATCTTCAAAAACTAAAACTATTTTGGGTCTATCCAGTCATGTCTCAACCTCTCTCTTTAAAATGTTTACTAACTCCTCTCCTTCTCAAAATTTTAGATGGTTTGAAATCTGGGCGCTACTTCCCACGGAGCCTTTCTTTGGATCTTGGGCGAGATACTTTGGGAAATGATCTGACACAGGTTACCGAAAGAGGCCAACTTTTCATGGATTCAAGTACCAAGTGGAGAACAACAAGCGTGGAGAGTAGAAGTGCTCATCTACTCCAATCTCTTGCACCGACACCGTCTTCCACGTCTTTGGCGCTCGATCCGTGCGACACCTTTGATGAGGGCATGCAGGATCACGGCAAGAGAGGCGATCCGCCACCTTCGCTACACCTACAATCATCGCCTTGAGGCACGGGTTTCATTATTACCCGATGCACATTCCGACCAGACTTCGACAAGACTTTCAACTCCGCTAGAGCGAAGATTCCCCGGACACACTGGTGGATCTGGCTAAGGCTTTGGATTATGCCTCTGGAAACACCTTGAATGACTTGCTCACCGCTCGAAATGCACTACAAGAAGCGTAAGAAAGTGAAGACCGTAATCTAGAGCTCGCTAGCTACAAGGTCATGAGGCTAGCTCGATGGGCGGATTATACCCCGAGACCCCATTATAGTTATCTTCCTGTTAGCTCGACCTTTAGTTGCGAATTATGAGCTACTATCTTATTTGTGGTAGCCATAATCTTTGAATAAGATGACTTAATAAAGGAACTTTTGGAAAAATCTGCTCTTTGTCTTGTGTGCTCTTTGAGTTCTTGGGCATTAGAATTTACCCTATAGAACTTCCTATCTGCTATCTCTCCTAAATCTTTGGAGTTCTAGCAGATGGTGACCACCGTCTTGGCGATGGCGATGTCCGAGGTCGGGCAACGAAGACGCAGATTACGAGAGGATCGTCGGCAACCACCACCGCCACCACCGGTGAAGGACCAGATTAGCGTCGATGATGGAAAACCGTAATCATCTCGATTAACCTCCTAGCTCGATCCCTCAACAACAAGCGTAATGTGCGAACAACGGATCGCACCACCACCTCTACCGCAGAGATTGACCATGGCGATTTCATGCGCATCGCCCTACGACCTTCTCCAAAGAAGATCGAGCCGATGGATGCCGATGACTGGATCCGTGCTATCGGGAAGAAGCTGGATATCACTCAGTGTACTGATCGTGAGAGAGTCCTGTTTGCCTCTCACCAGCTCACCGGTCCCGCATCAGAATGGTGGGATAATTACAACATCTCCCATCTTGCGCAGACTATCTCTTGGGAGGAGTTTGTGCGGGCTTTCCGCCATGCACATATTCCCGCAGGGATAATGACCCTAAAGAAGAAAGAGTTCCATGCGCTCAAACAAGGCAACCGCACAGTGGGTGAATACCTGCACAAGTTCAACCAGCTTGCTCGCTATGCCCCAGCAGACGTGGCTAGTGATGAAGAAAGGCAGGAAAGGTTCATGGATGGTTTGAGCGATGAGATCTCGATCGGTGGTCTCCAATGACTACACCGACTTCCAGCGGTTAGTGAATAAAGCTTTTCGCCAGAGGCCAAGCATCTGCAGATGGAGAACATAGCGGAGGATGGCGCTCGAAGTTCAACTCGAGGGCAACCCAAACCTCGCTTTGCTCGGCCTCGGCCACCTCGAGTGGAAGGTTCGATCTTCTACACCCAGAGCTCCAAGATCGCGACACAGCGCTCCAACTCTTCCGGCTTCGCAACAATGCATCTGCGAGCGGTTTGACAAAGAAAAGAACCCAACTTCATCGGCGGCGGAGTGACATGCTTCCATTGCAACGGCCCGACACTCGCCAACAAGTGCGAAGAAGCGGCGATCTACAACACCAAGCAAAGCCAGATCAGAGTACGGCCACCGGCGGCACCCCAAAGCGGGCGATTCACGAAGGGCGTGTGAACCACGTCACAGCGAGAAGCTTCGGCGGCACGGATGTCGTCCTTGAATGCGTTCTCGTTAATATGATACTGCATCGATTACTTTTGATTAGGAGCTTCGCATTCTTTTGTATCCAATAAGTTTGTGGGCAAAAATGGGTTACCTATTTCTCCATTAAGTAATCCTATGATAATCCATTCCCGGGCTCGAAATGAGGACCCGATTCTCTATGCGAATCTTACCTGAAATATCAGGAGTTTCCTTCATGGCGGACTTAATAGTCCCGCATTCTCAAGGTCCGGATGTAATACTTGGAATGGGTAGCTAGCAAAGAATCAGGGCGGATAGATCGTGCGATAGGTCTATCACTCTCACTAATGAGGAAGGACTCACGGTTGAATTCAAGCCCAAGACACATCTGGGAGAAAGTTCCATTCGACCGGCTTGAAGGAATTAAAGCTTGAAGATATACCAATAGTGCAAGAATTCCGGATGTTTTCCCGATGATCTACGGCATGCCACGGACGGACAGGACGTCATGTTCTTAATTGACTTAGTCGAGGACCGCTCCAATCTCGGCGACCTTCTGAATCTGGCCAATGAATTGGCGGAGATGAAGAAACAAATTGAAGAATTGCGAAGCAAGGGATATATTCGACCAGTTCATCACCTTGGGGAGCACTGATTATTTGTCAAGAAGAAAGACAATAGTATGAGGATGTGTGTGGATTATAGGTCACTCAATGAAGTGACAATCAAGAACAAGTACCGCTACCTAGGATTGATGACTGTTCGATCAACTGAAAGGAGCAAGTGTATTCTCGAAGATTGATTTGAGATCGGCTATCACCAATCAAGATCGGACGGAAGATATCCCAAGACGGCTTTCACCACGGATATGGACTATCTGAGTTCTGATAATGTCTTTCGGTTTGACGAACATACCTTACTTCATGAATATGATGAACAAAGTGTTCATGGAATTCTTGGATAAGTTTGTGGTTGTTTTCATCGATGACATCCTCGTCTATTCAAGAATGAAGAAGAACATGAGGACCACCTCAGTTGATTTTGGGAAAACTTCGGGGAGAACGACTTTATGCCAAATTGACAAGTGCGAATTTTGGCTAAGTCAAGTGGCATTCCTTGGACATATTGTGTCGGCGGGAGGAGTTGCAGTAGATCCACCAAAGTCGAGCGATAATGGATTGGAAACAACCCAAGTCCGCACAGAGTGAGAAGTTTCCTTGGATTGGTGGGTATTACATGAGATTCATTGAAGGTTTCTCCAAGTTAGCAAGACCAATGACTCAACTCTTGAAGAAGGAGAAGAAATTTGAATGGACGGATGCTTGCGAGGAGAGTTTCCAAGAGTGAAGTCGAGACTAGTTTCAAAGACTGTGTTGGTCCTACGGATATTCATAAAGATTTTGTGATTTTCTGCGGCGCCTCGCGTCGTGGACTCGGTTGCGTATTGATGCACGAGGGCAAAAGTCAGATCTTATGCATCCGTCGCTTGAGGCCGCATGAAGGAATTACCCAACTCATGATCTTGAGTTAGCGGCGATTGTACACGCATTGAAGATCCGGCGTCATTACCTCATTGGTAACATTGCGAAGTTTTCACGGATCATAAGAGTCTGAAGTACATATTCACACGTCGACCTTAACCTCCGTCGGAGAAGATGGCTGGAATTAATAAAGGATTATGACCTTGGAATTCATTATCACCCGGCAAAGCAAATGTGGTTGCGAGATGCCCCGAGCAGAAGGCGTGTTACAACACCGTCTTAGTTCGGAAGAATCAACGAGTTGTACGAAGAATTGAAGCACTGAACTTGGAGATTGTTAATCAAGGATGTGTGAGCGCTTTGGAAGTTCAATCAACACTTCAGAGTCGGATCGTGGAGAAGCGGATAGAAGATGAAGACATCAAGGAGATCAAGAAGAATATGAGAAGAGGCAAAGCCGGGATTCACGAAGATGAGCAAGGAGCGGTGTGGTTCGGTGACCGCATCGTATCTGGGATCAACGAGTTTAAGCGATCGATTACGAGGGAAGCTCATGAGTCGCCTTATTCTATTCACCTGGCGGTACCAAGATGTACCAGGATCTCAAGGAAAGATATTGGTGGAGTCGGCATGAGGCGAGAAATTGCTGAGTTAAGTAGCAGTTGTGATGTTTGTCGGTGAGTCAAGCGAGCATCAAAGACCATTGGTTTCTCGCAACCATTACCAATTCCCGAGTGGAAGTGGGAAGAAGTTGGTATGGACTTCATCACCGGACTTCCTAGGACCCAATCGAGATGTGACTCTATCTGGGTGATAATTGACCTGTTGACGAAAGTAGCTCACTTCATTCGGTCAAGACCACCTCTGATGCTGACAAGTTAGCGAGTTATATATGGCTAAGATCGTTTGTCTACGGAGTACCCAAGAAGATCGTGTCCATGAGAGGATCACAGCTTACGTCAAGATTACAGCAGATCGCATGAAGCTTTGGGAACCAGACTCAATTTCAACCCGCATATCATCCGCAGCGGATGGGCCAGATGAAACGAGTCAACCAGATTCTTGAAGACATGCTTGAGCTGCGCCTTAGAGTACGGACAAAGTTGGGACAAGAATCTGCTCTATGCGGAATTTTCGTACAACAATAGCTACCAAGCCAGTCTTCAGATGTCCCCATTTGAGGCTTTGTATGGCAGAAAATGTAGAACTCCGCTTCTTTGGGATGAAGTAGGAGAGCATCAGTTCTTTGGACCGGAGTTGATCAAAGAAGCTGAAAGCAAGGTTAAAACAATAAGAGAACATCTAAAAGTAGCTCAAACCCGGCGGAAGAGTTATCTTGATAATCGCTGTGAGAGTTGACCTTGCGAGATGAGATTTTGTCTATCTTGAGTTACTCCACTCAGGAGTAAGAAGGTTCGAACCAAAGGAAAACTCGCACCCAGATTTGTGGGACCTTACAAGATTTTGGCAAGAAGAGGTGAAGTCGATATCAACTTGAGTTACCAAAGATCTCTGTCCATTGTACACAATGTCTTCCATGTTTCACAGCTTAAAGAAGTGCCTTCGAGTGCTCAAGATCGGACCCTCTAAAAGCATTGATCTTCGAGAGGACCTCACTTATGTGGAGCAACCGATCAAGATTACGGATGTCGCAGAGCGTGTCACACGGAACAAGATTATCCGTTCATACAAAGTTCGATTGGAGTCACCACCCTAAAGTGAAGCCACTTGGGAGCGAGAGGAAGATATTAAGGCAGGATATCCCCATCTCCTTGTCGGCCATGTCCGAATCTCGGGGTCGAGATTCCTTAAGGGGAGGTTTATAACAGACCCAAAATTTCAAATTTGATTTAAGTTGAAAATTAATTTGAATTGGTGAATTTGTTGCAATTTAAAAACTATTGTTTAAATTGTTGAAAGCAAAAAAAAATTTCAATTCAAAATCCAAGATCAACTTTAAGTTTGAATTATTTTATTTAAGTCGAGAATAATTCGAGTCATCGAGAAATTTTCCTAGGATTTTTGGGATTAATCTGCTAATTTCTAAAGCCTAAATGAATTAACTTTGAGTATTTAAAATAGGAAACCGATTTAAATATCCTAAAATCCTTTGGGCGAATTCGCCCATTTCTCCTCCGACCCATGACCACCGCCTCTCTCTCTCTCCACCATCGGATGCCCATCGATGGCCCGCATCGCTCCACGCCACCTCTCTCCGCCGTCGGATGGAAAATCCGAGCGGTCCCGCGTCATCTTCTCCCCGCGTTCTTCTCCGCGCGGTCAAGCCGCCTCCGCCATTTTCGCTCACGGGCGAAGCCAGATCGCCGCTCAACCTCCGCGTCCCTCAAGCGTCGCGCCACGACTCCAGCGCCTCAACCGCCTCGCCCCCCTTCCTTTCTTCGCCGGATTTCCCCACGTCGACGCCGCAACCGCCGCGCCACTACCCCACCTCCTCCACGCCGCCTCGGACCTCCCCGACTCCTATAAAAGGACGCGTCGTGAAGCCCTCACTCCACCGACGCCAACGCCACCACCCACTCTCGCTCCCGTGCCCCCTCTTCGCCGGAATTTGAGTTTCCTCGCCGCCGGTCCCGTAGCATTGGAGCTCCGATTCCGCCGCCGCCGTAGACCCCGCGTCCCCGCCACCGCCACGATCTCCATCGCCGCGCGCCAACTGGTGCGCGCCTCGCCACCCTCGAGAAACCACCGGCGCATCCTCGCCGTCAAGCCGCAACTCACGCCGAGCATCTTCCTCGCCACGCCCGCCTAAGTCCTGCCTCGTCGAGTGGGTGAGCGCCTAAACCCCGTGATCTCTCTCGCACATCTCACCGCCGGCGTCGTCAGCTCCGGCGACCCTAGGTCCCCTGCCGGCGCCCTCGCCATCCACTGTGGCCTTGCCACGCGTCATGCCACGCAGCACCACGTAGGCGCCACGTCGCCGTTTCCGCTGACGTGGCGCACACGTCGCACACGCGTGCCACCCCCACCCGTGAGCCAAGCCCGTGGACTAAGTCCACGTGAGCCGTGTCTCTGACACAAGGGGCCCACTGTCGCTTTGTTTTTATTCATTTATTTAAATCCCAAATTCCATTCTTTGGCGCCACCTTGCGCAATAATTAGATTTTCTTTTAGAAAAATAATTCAGAAAATTGATTTAAATCACAGATTTAGGATTTAATTTGTAAAATTCATAACTTTTGCATTCTAATTCCAAATTAGGTGATTCCAATTTCTAAAATTTGATAAAATTAATACCTAGCTAAATAAAATATAAAAATTTGAATTGGAATAGGTTTAAACTGTCTGTTTGAATTTGAAATAATTTAAACCACTAATTTAGGAATTTAACTTGTAAAATTCATATCTTTTGAACCATAATTCCAAATTAGATGATTCAAATTGCTAAAATCTTAGAAAATTATTATCTAACTAAATAAAATATAGTTATTCAATTTGGAGTTCAGTCTAGTTCTGTCTTGGAATTTAGAAATCCATTTGAATTCCAAATTTAAATTAAAATTTGTAAAATTCATATCATCTGAATTTCAAACTCCAAATTTAGTGAATTAAGTTTCTAAAATTTTATAAAAAGATTATCTAGCTTAATAAATTAGAATTAGTTTAAATTGTTATTTTAAATTAAACTATTTAATTTGCAAATTTAGGATTTAAACTTGTAAAAGTTATATCTTTTATTTTCCTATCTCTAAATTGAATGTTTCAAACTTATAAAGTCTTATAAAATTGTTATCTAGCCAAATAAAATATAATTATTTTATTTGGAGTTAGTTGAACTATTGTATTGTCTTTATTTGAATTTCAATTGATTGTCGATTTTCACGTTTAGATTACGGCGATTAAAATTTGATTCTTAGAAGAATTAGAATTTCAAGACTTCAAATAAGGCAAGTTATACTTTGATCATCTTGCCCTAATATTTTAAAGTTATTTAAATTCAGTTTTCAAATTATTAAATGCATGCATACTTTTATTCAAGTATTTTAAATTCTGTTTAAATGATTAGATATTCCAACTTGTCATTGTATGGCCAATATTGAAGATTGAAATGTCATCCCTTGTCACCATAGATAAATTGTTTGGAAATGCTTAGCAAATGCTTAGACCATGATTTTGATTTTGGGAGGATTTAGCCAAATCATTTCAAATTTGTTTAAACTTGAACCTATGGTATTGTTTTACCATAGGGAATTTTGTAAAGATGGTTTAATCAAATAAAATGCTAAAATGGTTTAGACTTGGGCGAAACGGATGAATGGTGGGTGCAGGTTTATGCACGGGTTTAATCTGGTTAGGATTAACACCCAGGGTTTGATTTTGAATGACGCTCAAGTCAATTAAGGACCGGTCTTGGAGCCGCATCTTGCTATGCCTTACCGTACCACCACACGTCTTGTCTGGGCAAGACTTGGCTTAATAATTTGGGATACCTCGTAGATATTCGTGCCATTTTGTATGAGTGGGTGTTGGATAGACAGTAGTCCCACATGGCGCAAGAGGGGGCTCCCGGAGGATGGATAGTCCAATGGAAGCGAAACCTTAGCGGGCATGAGTACTTTGAGGTAGATCATTGTAACGGCCTTGTGATATTTGCTCTGTCACACGCCTTAGGAAGCGTGGATTGGCCGACACAAAGGGTATAATATCTCGTGTGGGTAAAGCTGTACAAACTCTGCAGAGTAGAAAACTATTGAATAGCGGCGTCATGATCATGGACATGCTAGCAAAGCCACTTTAAGTTAGACTTGTTTTTGGTTTTAAAATGGTTTCAACAGATGTTTTCAGGATGGTTAGTCCTGTGGGAAAATTGGGCGGTTAGCCATTGTGATTGGAGGATATCCATCACCTTTCTTGGAGGTTATCCACATTATTCAATAGTCATTTAAATTATGATTTTAAATACTGTATGAAAATGCCTTGCAATCTATTAGGATTATTTGAACTAAAACTGCTGCTTACGCAAAATAACCCTGCCAATATCCTTTGTTTTACCTTATGCATGCATTACAAATTCCATATTGGGTGTAACTTGCGAGCACGGTAGTTGTGCTCATGCTTGCTTTATGCAACAAAATTTCAGGAGAAGACTGCTATCAGGACGGTGAGGACACTGACGCCTAGGCTACGCCCCAGCATTTATTACTGTGGCGGATCGCTCGCCTACTACTATTTTTTTTTACTTCCGCTGTGTTATTTACTTCCTTATTTGGCTTCACCCAATTGTATTGAACTCTGATTTACTATTAATGAAATGCGAGACTTGGTTATGTTATCATTTTTGTAACTGTGTACACTGGAAATCCTGGACTGGTGTATGAACACAGAGGGTTCGGGATCTTTCGTTCCCGGGTCCGACACCCTTCCCCTCCATAACAGAACTCGAAGAATCAAGCTCCAAGAAGGACAAAGATGGTGATGAAGAGATGGAATACCAGGAGCCGCAACACACAGTGGATATGATCTTTGGAGGATCTTACTCGTACGAATCGAGACGTCATCTGAAGGCCATGGAGCGGAAGATCAACCTTGCCGAATCTCCAATCACCGTCAAGCCATCCAGGTGGTCGGAAACTATAATCTCCTTCAGCAAAGAAGACTGCCCCATTCCGTCAACTCGACCAGGTAGGTTTTCTATCGTAGTTGAACCTACTATTAACAACTGTAAAGTTAATCAAGTCCTAATAGATGGAGGTAGCTCTTTAAACATTCTATTTACGAGAGCACCGGAAGAGATGTAGATTCCCAAGTCCAAGGTAAAACCTATGGAATATGCCATCCACAGTATAGTTCATGGTTCTACCGCTAAATCGATAGGGGCGGTGTCCTCTAGGTTACATTCGGAAGAACCAACAACTTCCTAATGTAAAAAGGTTCTATTTGATGTGGTGGATTTGAAACAACATACAATGGAATCCTTGGTCGTCGAAATTTTAGCAAAATTCTGTTAGCCACGTACTACTTGTTATCGAGTTTAAAAGATGTCAAGAGCAAAAGGAGTCATCACAGTTCGAGGAGATCAAAAAATGTCTTATGCATGTGATCGGAAGTCCTTAGAACTGGTTGATGAACTTTCGACTAGTGAAACTAATCTGCCTACCATGCAGGTCAAGCACTCGAGACCAAAGATGGCGCCAAAGCCTTCCGGCCAGACCAAGGAGGTACCACTCAGCACAGGCACTCCTCCAGAAAGTGTCAACACACCGTCTAGGTCAATAAACGCTAGCGTGTCTGCCCAAAAGGTACTGGTCAGGGTAGGACTCGACCTCAAATAGGAAGAGTCGCTCGTCTCCTCCTCTGAGCAAATCAGGACGTATTCGCTTGGTAGGCGTCCGACGTGCCTGGAGTCCCCAAGGAGGTGATCAAGCACATGGTAGCTCTCCAGCCTGATAAGAAACCGGTCAAGTAGAAGCTAAGACATTTCGCACCTGATCGGAAGAAGGCAATCCAGTCGGAGATTGACAAGCTCCTCAAGGCTGGGTTTATTCGTGAAGTCAACCACCCAGAGTGGCTCACCAACCCTTTAATGGTTAGAACAAGCAATGAAAAATGGCGAATGTGTATTGACTTCATAGATCTTAATAAAGCTTTCCCGAAGGATGACTTTCCCCTTCCACGCATTGATCAACCTGTAGACTCTACTTCCAGGTGTGAGTTGTTAAGTTTTTTAGATGCATGCTCAGGGTACACCAGATTAATATGAGTAAAGACGATGAAGAGAAAACTTCCTTCATCACTCCATATGGCACTACTGCTATGTTAAGATGCCATTTGGTCTCAAAAACGCTGGTGTAACTTTTCAAAGGTTGATGCAGAAAACCTTTAATCCTCAGATAGGTCGAAATCTAGAAGCCTATGTTGATGACTTGGTCGTGAAAAGCATCAACGCTGGCAACTATATTTTCGACCTTCACGAGACTTTCAACAACTTAAGAAGGCTTAACCTTAAGTTAAATCCAAAGAAGTGCGTGTTCGGAGTTTCTTCTGGAAAGCTTCTTGGATTTCTAGTTTCGGCTAGAGGGATTGAAGCAAACCCAAAGAAAAATATCGACCATCGATCGGATCGCCATCCAACCACAAAGAAAGAAATCCAAAAACTAACGGTTGTATGACAAAGACTAAGTCGTTTCATAGCGGTTAGGAGAAAAAGGATTAGCTTTCTTCAAACTTCTTCGGACTTCTTCTAAACATGAAAGTTTCAATAGACTAAAGAGGCAGACGATGCCTTTGAAGAACTTAAGAAGTACCTTACGAGTGCCTCGATCTTAGTTTCTCGAGATCGGAGAAACATTACTAATTTACGAGTCAGCAACGCCGCATAAGCGATTAGTGGTGTCTCGGTCATAGAACGTGATAATGTCCAATGACCGGTATATTATGTAAGCGAAGTCTTACATAGACCAAAGGAAAGATACCCACAGGTACAAAAGCTGCTCTGTGGTCTCCTTATGGCTTCAAGGAAACTAAGTTGTTACTTTCAAGCCCACAAAGTGGTCGTACCGACTGGATATCCCTTAGGTCAAGTCCTTGGAAACCAGGAATCATCAGGGTGAATAGCAAAATGGGCAGTCGAGCTTGGGGCATTCGACCTCCATTTCATCTCACAAACAACAATCAAGTCCCAGGCAATAGTATAATTCATTGGCGAATGGACAAACCCTGAACCGACCCAAGGGCCCGAGTACGAACACCACGACGAGTGGACAATGTACTTTGATGGTTCCTTGATGCTCAAAGGCTCGGTGGCTAGAGTTGTCGTGATACGCCCTATTGGCGAACACATCAAGTACGCTATCTAGCTAAATTTTTCTGCTATAAACAATGTGGCAGAATACGAGGGTTTACTGGCAGGACTCCGAGCAGCTTGTGCGCTCAGGATTCGCAGATTACTAGTGAAAGGCGATTATCAACTAGTAGTGAATCAAGTCGGGAAAGAGTATCAATGCTCAAGTACCAAGATGTCATTTTATCTGGCGGAAGTACGAAAACCCGAAAAGCACTTCTTCAATTTCCAGATCCAACACATTCCTGGAAAGGAAAACTTTCTAGCAGACCAGTTAGCACGGACGACCTCCATAAGGTCACCTATCCCGCCCAGAGTTTTTTTTGAGCAACTCAATTCACCCTCGGTAGTCGAGCATTTCGAGGATATAGATGTTCCACTGGTGGTCATACAAATCGAGAGAACATGGATACTCCACAGGTCGTATAGCACGATCACAGTAGAGACTGGATGATGTCGATCTACAATTATCTTCAGTATGATATTATTTCTAAAGATGATGTAGAGGCTGATCATATAGCTCAAAAAGCCAAATCATACACTCTGATCGAAAGTACCTTGTATAAACGAGGATCTCACGGAGTGTTAATGAGATGCATATATCAAACGGATGGAATTAGGTTGCCATCCGACATTCAAGGAGGAGTCTGTGGAGCACATTATTCCTACAGAACATTGTTCAGTAAAGCTTCAGGCAAGGATACTACTGGCCAACTGTCCTTCATGATGCAAAAAAGCTTGTGATGAAGTGTGTATAGTGTCAATTTCATAATTAACAAGTATATCAATCGACACAAGCTTTGCAAACTATATCTCTTTCTTGGCCTTTTGTAATCTAGGGACTAGACATTTTGGGACCTTTCCCAAGAGCACCCGAGGGCTTCAAATTCTTTTTCGTCATGATTAACACATTTACAAAATGGATAGAAACTGAGCCTGTTATTAAAACAACAACAAAAGCTGCTAAGAGGCCCCTCATAAAAAAAATATGATCACACGATTTGGTGTACCCAGTCGTATAATCACAGATAACGGTACCCAATTCTCTAGCGGAAATTTTCAATAATTCTGCGAGGATCTAGGTATCAAGATACATTTTGATTATGTTGCTCATCCGCAGAGTAATGGAGCAGTCGAGCGAGCTAATGGTATCACAAATGCAAGTAATGAAACACCGAGTGTTTAACTAGTTAACCAAGCGGTCAGAGCTTGGGTTCAAGAACTTCCTCTCAGATATGGGCCGTTCGAACCACGACTAGTCGTGTGACCGGTGAGATGCTATTTTTTTCTGGTTTACGGTGCTGAAGCCATGCTTCCTCCAGAACTGAAAATAAGCTCTACTCGAACTGATTGTTTCAATGAGAATGATCAGATACAACGAAGACTCGACGACATCAATTTCCTTGAAGAACGACAAAACCAAGCCCTCATACGATCGGCGGTTTACCAACAAGCCATGTGAAGGTACCACAATCGTAAGGTGTAACCTCACGCCTAGTCAGAGGTGATCTGGTTCTACGAAAAATTCAGAACCAGACTAATCGCAATAAACTTTCTCCCAAATGGGAAGATCCATACACTACTTTGGTCAAAGTCACCAGAGCTGTTTCGGTACGACTAGCTATGTTAGACGGACGTATTTTATCTGGGACGTATTTTGTCAAACTCTTGGAATATTGACCAACCGCGTAAGTTCTTTATATAATTGTATTTTACATTTTTTCATTTTTAATAAAGATGCATTTCCTTTTACTATCCGATTTAATGATATTGTTTATATAGTGTCTCATAATCTAGTTTGCATACTATTATTGTCTAATTGGTGGGAGAAGACCAAATTCTCTCCGATATCCTTTTTTTAAGAATCTCTATTACTCTATGGCTACGACATATAAGTTAAACACTGTTAGGGTCCTACTCGTGACCATTCAGTCAATGGTTCTCACGCACAACCAACACTCTTTTTTTAAAAGAAATATACGAGTAAAAGAAGCATCACACAGGCAACTACATATAGTACTTTACATGGTTAAGATTTTAGAGACTATATTTCTTACCTTCAACATTATGTTCCACTCTCGTTTTGGCTACTGGTCGGACACGGAAAGCCTCTTAGTCGATGTCTCTCCTTCTCCGCGTGGTCACCTTGCTAATCGAAGGAGCTTCCTAGCGACGGTCCTTTTCTTCACGATCCTCGCCGCCATTGAACTTGAGCAAGAGCACGCGTTTCGCGAAGTGTTTCTCTTAGTCTCTGGTTCTTAGCAACCCTTACGATTAGTTTTGGATAATATATATAAACAAGTTCACTTGTCGTGTTTGCATACATTTTTGCATGATTCCTTATCATCGATACAAGTCTTATACATCTTCCAACCACACAAGGTACTACACAATATTTCGATTATGGAAAAGATCTAAAACTAGTTGAAATCATACGCTAGTTCCGACCACATTGATTTTCTAGTGATACTTAGATCATTTTTATAATATAATCAGCATATACTTTGTACCGTGGTCGTAGTTATTGCCTATTTTCTTGGTCTACTGCTTCTTTAGTAAAGTTCTACTAATACAAGCAATGGGGACTAGAAAATATATGAGTGTTCAGCGAATTTAAGAAGACAAAACAAAGATTTTATTGATGATAAAAGGTAAGTTTTATTTAAAATTTTTTAAATATTACAGTCATCTACTTCTTGGAGCCACCAGATTGGTCGCTGCACGTTGGAGACCCAACCTCCATTTCCTCCGCAACCTTACTTCTGAGAGGTGTCATTTCCTCGAAAAGTTTAGTTGCTTCATTTCCTGAGCAATTGAAGTCTTCCTCAACAGCTTGGAGATTTATGGTGAGGTCGGAGGCCTTCAACTTTGCCAAAGCAAAACAGACTCCATTTTTTACAGCTTCAAACAAAGTTTGTGCATGGTTCTCCCGAGTAGTCTTAAGCACACTCCTGAGGTCTACGAGTTGTTGGCCAAGGTAGTTGATCTTTTCTATGGGATCTCTTAAGTTGGGCAGTTGCATTCCCGATCCCATATCGAAGAGCATCTTGTTGAAAGTTTTGACCTTCTCTTCAAGATTTTGTCCAAAGGCTGCTTCCTTACTGCGCTCGAATTCAGGAGTTTTTTCTGTTCTCTTTAATACTTGAGTTTGCTCTACACGAGTAGACCAAAGAATGAGTACATACGACTAAAAAAAGGAAGCATACTGGTCGAGTCTACGACCGGTTACCTTCGCGCTTCTTCTCAATAGTCTCAAGGACTTCCTTGTGCCTGGTCGTCAAGTATTCGATCGACCGGTCCTTGTTTTGACATTCTTATTTGAGCTTGACAATTATGGCTTCCTTAGCCATAACTTCTTCTTTAAGTTTCTCCGAATCTATCAAACACGATAAAGGGAGAAATTGGTTCACAGAAAAAGAGCCAAATGGTAAAGAAGGAGAGAAGAAGACACTAAGAGGGTGCTTACTTTCTAATTTAGAGTTCTTTTTCTCCAAGAGCTTTATTCGTCAGGTCAAACCTCCGACCACAGCGAAGTTTTCCACCAAATGCGACAAAAATAGCAAACTCCTTTAAGTACTTTTTAAGGGACTCGTCGTGGAAGCTTACCTGAATTGTCATGGAAGCTTACCTGAATTGTCATATTATTATATTCAGTAAAAATAGAGTCGGGACTCGTCTCTGCTTAACGGTCCGAAATTCTTCCCCAAGCTTCATTAAGATCTTCATCATTGAAGATCTAGAGCGATGAGGAAAGACAACTCGAAGAGGAGAATTCCTAGCAGGGGTTGGAATCTGCTAAGATTCCTCAAGAACCATCACCTCTGCAAGTGGGGTTAGAGCCATCACGAGTTCCTGAGCGGGCGCTGGAGCTACCACCTACTCGGGGGCTGGCTCGACCTCTTTCTCCTCAGGAGCTTTCTCTTGAGGGTGCCTGGTCAAATCGTAGGAATACCAAAGGATCTACAACAAAAAAAAAGAAAAGAAGTTCAAGACTCTAAAAACACTAGAGGTAAGTACTTATATAAGTCCTTCTTTCATGTATACGTACTTGGTCATTTTCTTGGTCTTTAGTTTGAAGCGCGCTGAAGTAAAGTCTATCACGCTCGCTTTTCTTTTCTTACATTAACCAACTTCTCGATCTGAACGGTAGGATGGTTCGTTAGCTCATTACATCTTCCGAGGAGGTCGAAGAAATATTCTCGACCAATTGATCGAGAACAAGATCCTGACCATCGGTCGGAAGGTGTGGATCGTCGGCCTCCGAGCGCTTACTCCAAAGAGCAACTAATGTCGTCGGTGGACCACATTGGAGTCTCGACAACCGCCTAATTAACATTCAAAGTTAGTTAGGTGATGAAAATCCTTCATCTAGAATATACATTTTTGTTGGCCACCTACCTCTATAAGACCACCATCTCGAGTGGTCGAGGAGTGGTCGGAGCATCAATCGGGTAACAACTTTGGTGGCTCATTAATCCACAATCCGACCGATCGCACATCAAAGAGGATTCTACGGAAACCAATCGAAAACATACAAAAGATGAAAGATGGTTGATATTTTTACCTTAAGTCTCTCGACCTTCTCTTTTGCGAAACAACCGCTAAAATCTGGGGAAATCGGCTTTATCACTAGGCTCTCCAGCAGATCATTTTGATCCCGCTTCTAATCTCATCGGAGAAAGAGCTACAAGAATAAACGAGAGAATTTAAGATCACAAAAGTAATCAACCGAGATAAGCAAACTGGTCGAAATTTTTTAGGATTTACCCTCCTTTGAATCTTTGGTCGCGTCGTCACACCAATATACGAAAGTATCGAATGTGCTCGGGACTTCGTGAGGGCTAATCTGGTGCATAGAAATCTCTTACTACGTGCGGGAGGTTAAACCCCTGATACTAAGGTGTTGAATGGCTTCAACCCATCTCCCCACCTTTTCCTCCTTCACGGAGGAGCACCACTCTGGATTCTCAACCGCCTTCTTACTAGTATAGCAAAGACTGTCTTTTTGAGTGACCGTCGTGTAGAACCAGCTTTTCTTCCATGACGACCACGAAAACTTTGAGTACATAAAAATGTATTCATCAGCTTTTCCATCGTGGAGGCGCAAGGTGCACTCTCCAGGTGTCCCAGTCATTTTCCCCGACTTCGTCATCTTGTAGTAGTACTTGAAGAGCTCCAGATCTGTGGCAATCCCCCAAGTACGTTTCACAAAGATAGACGAAGATGCTGAGGTTGGCGATGGCATTGGGGCGAGATTCACCAATTCAATCCATAGTGCTCCAAGATATTGGGGAGGAAAGAGTGAGCTAGTAACTTGAATCCTTTTGGGTAGATGTGTCAATGTTTCCTGATCCAGACGACATTTTACGCTTTTCGAAGAAGCACCCTTGACAAGTGGAACCTCCTTGGTCTGGATGGAAGGCTTTGGCTCCATCTTTGGCCTCAGTGTTTGACCTAGATGGTAGATGGATTAGTTTCCTGGTGAAAGTTCATCGACCCGGTTATAAGGATTTTCGATCACATGCATAAGCCATTTTTGATCTCCTCGAACCGTGATGACTCCTTTTGGTCCTAACATTTTAAACTATGATAACCGTGAGTACGTGGTTATCGTGAATTTTGCCAATGTCGATTTATCGAGGATTCTATTTTATGTGGTTTCAAAATCCACCACATCAAATGGAATCTTCTCTGTTCGAAAGTTGTCTGGTCTTTCGAACATAACTGGTAGGGATAATTTATCGATTTAGCGGTAGAACTAGGAACTATGTCATGAAAGGCATATTTCACAGGTTTTACATTTGACTTGGGAATTTGCATTTTTTCCAATGCTCCCATAAATATAATGTTTAAAGAGCTACCTCTATCTATTAAGACTTGATTAACTTTGTAATTGTTAATAGTAGGTTCAACCACGAAAGGGAATATACCTGGTCGAGTCGACGAGATGAGGCAGTCCTCTTTGCTGAGGGAGATAGTTGTCTCCGACCACCTGGATGGCTTGATGTCAATCGAAGACTCGGCGAGGTTCACTTCCTCTCTGACTTTAGATGGCGCCTTGAGTTGTACAAAGAAGATCCTCCAAAGATCATATCCACGATGGTTGCGGCTCACGGTACTCCATCTCTTCGCCGCCATCTTTATCCTTCTTGGAGCTTGTTTCTCTAAGTTTTGTTACGGAGGAAGGACCTTTACCGAGTAGTAGTCATCTAGTTTCTTTTGCGGGCCCTAAGATGTGCGAGATCATGCCCTCTTGCTGGTGAAGTGGACACCACTTCTTGCTCTTCTTGTAGTCATCGGTCGAGCTTTCGCCTTGTTCCAAGCTGGAAAAGTCTTTTTTGCCCTTGGTAGTTTTTGGAATCACAAGGACTTCTTTGTTGTCAAACTTGTGATTCTTTTTACCCTTGAGAGACTTCTTACTTTTCTTTTCTTGTTTCTCCAAACCAAAGTTGAGGTATTTTATCCTTTTGATCAATAACCGCAAGACCATTCAATCGCTTCGCTAGTGGCTGCATATTTGTCAGCCATGTCGAAACGTTTAATGGTCGTTCGTGGAGGATTCATTGTAATATCCTTCGTAAATTGTCGATTCCTCAGTCCTGCTTTAAAAGCCTGGATGACAGAAGACTCTGCGACCTCTAGGATAGAGTTGCAAACCTGGCTAAACCTCTTGATATATTGTCGAAGAGTTTTATTAATTTTCTACCTCATCCGATGAAGATCGTCCTCCTTCCCGGGCCGTCAAACGCGTCTCTTGAAAGTTAGTGATCGAGTGTGCATGTTTGCTTCTCAAGTGTCGAAAGATCCGATCGGCAAGTTGAGCAAGCATGACCGGGCAGATTCTTCAAGGACTGTGGGCAAGTAATTTGCCATTACGTTGTCATTACCACCAGCAGTTTTGATGGTGGTAGTATATATTTGAAGATATTCTAATGGGTTCTGAGTCCTATTAAACTTCTCTTTATTGGCTGGTCGGAACCTGTCCAGCCAGCGAACAGCTTAGAGTCTTGCCGAGAATGCTTGACAGCCCGTAATGGAGTCATGGTGCCTTCTCTGAAAAGAAGCTGAATTATAATCAGTCGGGGACTGGTTCCTTAGATTTGCATACCTAGTATCGGTGTCCCAATCCGGTTATGGACATTAGTGTTACGTCTTTGACCACTGTTGGTTCGGATGATGGCGAAGGTCATCAGTAACCAAGCAGTCGCTCCTCTTGACGAGGAGGAGGGTCACCGAAGAGTCGTCTTCCCTTGTGATTCCCTGATCGGAATCTACGAGGGGGTCTTCGTATCGTTCGGTCCTCCGCCCGACCATGTTGTCCTCTACCGAGAGAGGAGCGCTGGGA
Organism: Phyllostachys edulis; assembly: GCA_036346405.1. Lineage (NCBI taxonomy): Eukaryota > Viridiplantae > Streptophyta > Magnoliopsida > Poales > Poaceae > Phyllostachys > Phyllostachys edulis. The sequence goes on along the minus strand of JAYEVD010000849.1, from coordinate 5,834 downwards.
CGAAGTCATCGTGTGATTCTGCGAGTTCCTTTGCTCCTGGTACATTTCTGTACGCTACATGTTTTGTTGGAGAATCTCCGATACCTGTTCTACAAGTTGAACATAACCCGGAGTCTCTACCAAAGCAGGGTCTAGGTTATTCAGAATGTCATGAACTCGTTACAAGTTTTGGATCGTTACCGAATGTCTTGGAGAATTCTGACTAGCAGTGGGAGTTCGATTAGTCGAATATCCTTCCGACCTTCCATCTTGCCTTGTCCGACCTGTCACGTGCTGTGAGATAGGAACAGGTGAATTAACTAATCGACATCTATTAGTTCGTGCGACTCTGGCAGATGGTGCTTGAGTGTCCGTACCATTTCCACCAACATGTGGTGGCGGGTTAAGCCGTGGAGGACTATGCACGACATCTTGATCGGTATCTCCGATTGCGTAAATCTCGTGGCGCCAACAGCGATCCTCCGACGAGCTCCCGTTGTAACTAAGGGTGAGAGAGAGAGAGACAAGAGGGTTAGCGTTTTTGTAAGCAACGGAGGTAGGTGGGCTTAGGAGGAAGGAACGAGACGAGGAGCCGAGGTCCGAGGAAGCTTCTAGAAGCGCTCGAGCCCGCACATGGGGTTGTGGTGCGATGACCGTCCGATGGTGGGTTGGACGGTGGATACAGGCGAGGAAGGTAAGGTATGGCTCACTGGCAGACACTGGGCTGAGAGAGTGTAGGGCCCACTTGTCTGTCTCTTTTGGGTTTCCTTTCTTAAGTGGGCTTTTGTGGGGCCAATATAGACGCTCTTCAAATGTACGACAAGTAATAGGGCTGAAATGGCCCCTTCTACTGCAGAGTGCTTCAGGTCGCCCAATAGTGATTAGGCCCACAGAACATTTGCCAGTTCGCATTCTTCCATTGTAAGGTTAAACCACATGTTATGGTGAATTTTTGCGAGATTTCTGTGGGAATTATACTATCTATAGCAGCGAAACTCATGTGCGCTGGCCTCGCGCAATAGTGATTAGGCCCACAGCTGTCTCTGTATGCACAGCACAAATGATATATCTGTACCTGTATGCATGAATTGTACGATCATGGGTTCATGGTTGAACTGGACCACCGGCGCCATAGTAGCGAACTCTATTGCTGATGACAGATTGAGCTGTCGTCTGTACTGCAGCAGATAATTATGCTGCCGTTTGCATATACACCTGTGCTCACTTGATCTTTGCAGGAAGACTTAAAGGGTACAGGCATACAGCTTGATCATAGGAGAAAGTAGTGGTATACTTTGTTTCAAAAAAGAACGAAGCAGCACTAATATACAAGAAAGAAGGAACAGAGATCGAATTGAGGAGCTGCAATTTAAAATATCGTGATCTATCTCTTTGCCGTTCATGAACATTTTATGATTTCCATCACCCAGAGCACACAAAACACTGTTGATATCTATAACGTGGAAAAGGGAAAAAGACTATTACTACATCCAGAAAACCACTCAATGACCTCGGCAAGGCTCAGTGCTTCGAGGAGGCTCTTTGAAGCAATCAACATTGCACAGCCCCATAGATCTAATCATCTCGCCAAGCCTGTCAAAGATTAACACCGATAGCAATATGAAGTAATGCATATCAACATCTTTTTCATCATAAAATTGTAGCAAGATCATTTATCATGTAAATTTTCTTGACCTCGGAAATGAATGGCAAAAGTTTTCTTCAGATGGAGTGAACGCGCCAGTGTAATTATGTGTGATGGTGCAAGAAAAGAAGCAGAGAGAGAGAACCGACCTATCGATGCTCTTTCTTGGTTTGTCTGGCTGCTCATTTTCATCCTTCGTCCTGTCAAACGTGTCAACACTTCTCCTTGATTTCTCTTTCTTGTCTGTGCTGGATTTTGCTTTTTCTCTGCGGCCTGTGCTTCGCCTACGTTTATCTACGTGTTCGGTGCTCAGTCTAGGAGGCTGCTCATGCCTTGTGCTCTTCCTCGACGGCTCTAACCTCTGTGAGGTCATCCAAGGAGCCTCAGAAAGAGCGACACTATCAGATGGTGTTTCGTTTTGAGCTGGCACCTTCTCACCTCAGCAGGTGCTGCTTTTTCAGCAGGCAACTTTTCTATAGCCGATAGGAACTTCTTTAGCTGCCTTATGTACACTGGGAAGGTCTCCAAGTTACAGTGGTCACCTCCCTCAATCCATAAAGGTTCGTACTTCTGTTGGCTCAGCTCCCATAACCGCTTTCCATGGTAACAGTCGACAATATCATCATTTGTGCCCTGAAATGCAAGCGAAAAAGGTCTTCAGTTTAACAATCTGAAGCTATGCAAGGGGCATCGCTATAACTCGTGGATACATATATATTCCAAACTTACATGAATTACCAAAACCGGACATTTAACGAGGGGAATTTTCTCGATGTTCTGCAGACAAAACAAGTGTTTGGTTAGCATAGACAAAGCATGGGAAATATTTCTCTTGATAGTTCAGTCAGTGAAGCAAACCTTATATATGTCAAACCAGTATGTTTTCTTCACAGAATACATGACACGCAGGCCGGACAGTATAGGGCTATGCAGAACAACTGCTCTTATATGATGCAAATGAGCTGCTAAATCGACAGTGGGGCCACTACCGACAGACTGACCATACAGAACAATGTCTTCTTCCCTAGTCCCATAAACCTCCACAAGGCATTTGTACGCGGCCTCTATGTCAGCGAAGGTATTAGCTTCACTTGCCTGAACATGGAAGGAAACGGAAACATTGTCTCAAGAAAGTTTCCTTTTTTATAACCTGGAGCTAAACAGTTGCAACTAACTGTTAGATTAACAATTGGAACTAGTCCGCTGCAAAAAGATTCCCTGAACCAAACCAAATCAAATGGGAATCAGATTTGTGGCCTCTCCCATAAGAAGGAAAGGTCTTAACAAAACGCTATTATATGATTCCTATCTGTTCGTCTCAAAAAGAAAAAAAGATTCCTAGAATAATGTTAGGTATTGCTCCTCTAGTGAAGGCAACATGATAGAGCACTAGTTTCAAGAAACCGCAGAGAGTATTGTTAACCTTGCCTGATGACCGTCCATAACCAGAATAATCATACCTGCGAAGATTGAGGAAATTATTCCAAAGGCAGGAAAATGAGGTGTTAAAGTACATAAATGCTACCATTAAAAGTGTTAAAAATTGGGAATGAGTATAACACAAGACTTTCTGAGGCATCAAGGAGAATGTAGATTAGTAGCATTGAACAATTATGTAAATGGCTTATCTAGCATGACCGAAATGTTCACATTGGCGAAGATGTCTATGTCATAAAATGATAAACCATTCACACAAAGGCCACATAATTCACTAGTCAACAAGACAGGCTACATAAAAATAAGAAATAGAATCTTTGAAGGTCTTCTCGAAATTTATGTACCAGCAATAGTCTCTTCTAAGCTGTAACCAATGAAAATGAACACACAACAATTTTTGTGATCATTAATCCGACAAAAATCATGAATAGTTGTTGCAGGCCATACATCAACTCTCTTGGACCATTTGTCTTACATGAGGCATCCCAACATTATTATCAATTAATTGAGGGTAGGCAGCCTGGAAAGGTGAAGTACTTGGCTTTTTTGTTGAGTGTGAGATCAGGAAACCCGCAACTGCATGCATTTTAAGTCAACTATCACGTACAATTTCAGTTCAACTGGCATCGCAATAAACTGCAGAGGTAGGCACTAGGCAGACTGTCCAAGCCCAAACCCAATTTGGTGAGCAGGAGCAAGAGAGCACAATTGCTAGAAACCAAAATAATTTATTTTCACATAAATTTTAGTATTGATGCCATCTGAGCCCTAATTTGGGATTAACCATAGGTGGGCTCGCTAGTCTTAAATGTCAGCCTAACATTTTGCCTTAACTATTGTTAAATTCCGTCGGCAAAATCTTTCTGGCTCTGTTCTTTCCAGTATGGCTCCCCAAAATAACACCAAACCACTAATGTAGTAATGTTCACTCTATTTCCCCCCTTGCTAGACAAACGCCTGGCCCACTTCATTGTTCCTACCTTTTCTCCCCACACCTGCCTCCATCCCCACCCACCTTCCTGTATGAAATTCTCTTGTACCTATCACAATACAATACGTAGTGTGGACACCTGCAATTAGTTACTATAAGTTGCCAGGCGCATGCGTATTCCGCCAATTACTTCGATATATTGGAAAGAGTTCTTTGAACATGATAGAAACTTAACAAACTATGTAAGGTTACTTTTAGAAACAGTAAGCCTACTTTCATTCATCTAATAGTTTGCGCTGGAGGGGGGACAGCACATGAATGCAAATGCGGGTCAAATTAACATTCTTTCACTTTTGAGGGCATTATTTAGTCAATTTATGCAACACATTGGCATCGTCGCTATAACATCAATTTACCCGTTCAGTTACGTGTAACGAAATAGCAAAATTAAAAAAGCAAATAGATTACGATCATGAGGTAGAACATACGCAAAGATAATATACTGCTTAGGATAAGCTCTAGGAACTGACCCAATACAAAATCAAATGCTATTGACATTAACCATTAATCAGTGCTCAATCCCTATGACCAAGTGGAAATTCCGACCTCTGCAGGGCAGAGTTGATAGGACAATCAAGTGATCCAAGCAGCGGTATCAAGCAAACTAGTATTGTACTATACCAATCTAGTTAAATTCTAGTTAAAAGCCAAAATTGCTGTCCTATGAACTGTTTTGTATGTATTACAAGTAATACAAATATCCTAAACACTAGATTTAAATCTTCGAGCACGACATTTTCAATAAAATTTGGACGAAGGACTGAACAAACTATGAATATGTAGTTGTCTCGCCCAAATAGACAATTGATGAAGAATCAGCTTCAATCGAGTGAAGAGCTATATTTTTCAGAGTAGCAACATTCTGTAACTAAACCTCAAATACCAACAAAAAAAAATGGAACTTTTGATAAAAAGAACAAATATTTTCCTTATTAAGGTTTAATAAACTGATTCTAAAAAAACACTTTCTGCAAAACAATAACATTTGATATCAATGCCCATTCTCACGGATCAAACCAAACTCCGATCATATTCTCACGAGATCATCGTCATCATTCATCCAGTCACCAAAGCAGCAAGCCCAACCAAATCAAAATGAGTTAAATGGCCCTAGTAATCACACGAACACTTACCCCATGAGGTTGACGTGGAGGCGGGCGCTGAACTCGACAAAGAGCTCATACATCTTGCCAAGGTCCGCGGCGTTGCCGTGCGAGTACAGCACGGTGAGCCTCGCCTTGGGGCACCGCACGTACATCGCGATGATCTCCGTGCCACGCCGCGTCCGGACCCGCCGCGACTCCACCCTCCTCCACGGCACCCTGTCATCATCACCTCCTAGCGGTCTCCGCAGAAGTATCCCCGGCCTCCACCGTCCCTGTCGCCGCCGGAGCCGCCGCCGGCAGCGGTGGCTCTCCTCGTCGACCACGCCGTAAGACGGCGGGTCGGGAGGGAAGAACGCGAACTTGGCCGCCATCGAAGACGTCACGCCGCCCATCTCCGGCGATCTCATTCCGGCGGCAGCGGCATTAGGGTTTCTCCGGTCTGGGGGTGGAGGCGGGAGGAGAGGGCGTGGCCGTGCAAGTCGGGTTATTCCGGGGTTTTAACGGAAACGTTCGCAGAGAAGGGCTACTCCACAAAGGGGCTATATGGAATTATCAACTTATTTAGGGACTATATCATAATTAGTGGAAAGTTGGGGGTTTATCGGAAGGAGGGATAAAGAACGGGCGGGGAATTAGGGAGGAGTTGCCGGGAGAATTAAAAGGAATGGTTGTCACG